>CM076584.1:147116712-147281084 GCA_034641835.2 Pinus albicaulis
CCAGACACCAACTTGCAGAACTTGGTATTTAGGACAGGACCGGAATAGTTTTGGAAATAAAAAGAGTTTTTACTAAGAGAACCCTTATGCAGAATCTAGAACGAAGGTGCTCAGATATGCAAGAAGAAATCATTGCCTTCAGAGAAATATTTGATATTTTGTTGAAAAAAGGATTGCTCAGTCCTATAGTTTCAGAGGATAAACTAATGGACCTTGAAAGCTATGTTGAAAAATTGGACAAGTATGCTGACAATCAGGCCAATTCTTCAACCAGTACATCAGAAGCAGCATTGCCAACAGGAAAAAATCTTCATGATAGATTGGAAAATTTATTTTATCTTGAGCATGAAGTAAAGCATTTGTTTCCAATTCAGCCTACCTTTTTCAGATATACTGAGGCTGATGAAACATTGAGAAAACTTCAACGGACCAGAATACCAGAAGATAAATGGTGGGAAGAATTGTTGGAACTTTTGTAAAATTTATCCTTATATGAAATTTTGCCTATTTACTACAGTATACCATGATAAAAAGGATAAACAGAGGTCAAAGTGTATCAGTGAAAACAAAGAGTATCAGTAAAGCAAGGCAGTCAGAACAAAATTACTGAGGATGACAGCAACAAGCCAAAACATAGGGCCTACCTCCAGCACATTCTCAAAAGAAGGAAACAACACAACATCAGTTACTTTTTATCTTATCTACAAGACCATTTGTCTCTATTTTTATTGTAACTTATTCATGAGTCACCCTAGATTATATCTCAATTTGTTATGAGATATTTTTGATAATTTTTTGTATAAATACTCCCTTAATTGCTCCTGTTTTACTAGTTTAAGCATTTTGATTATTTAGTAAAGAATACTTGAATGCTCTTTATTGATAATCACTCAATTTCCCTCTTTGAATGTGTTGAAATATTCTTAATTTCCTTTCATCCATTTTAATTCCATCTCATTCGCTTTAAAGATCTAAAATTGTTCTCTGTTTGATTATCTTGCCCTGTAAAACCATCTTTTGTTTAGAAACTTAATCCAGTGAAGCCATCTTTTTTACTCCATAGCCCAATGGCCTGAATTACTTCAATCTTGCCCTCAGCTATCGAATTCCACCACCTAAATTCAATCAAAACCCTTGAACTTTATAACTAGCCTAATATCTTTCAAAACAAAGCTAAATTTTATAGAGAGAGACCTCTCTGGCTACAGATTGGCTAGATTTTGTACCTAAAAGATTGGTTTGTGGTTACCTCGGACCCCTTTCCTCTTCTCTACAACTTCAAGAAAAATCTGAGTGATAACATAGTTAGTGTTAGACTCCTATACCAATAGGTGTCATATTTCATGATTGACTTGATGGGCTATGTAATATGTTCATACCTTTTCTTGTTGCAAAGGTTTTCCATATTACCAGTATTGATGGATCACCCCACACCATCCCACCCACTAGAAACGGTGAAAAAGGAAACCCGAGAAAACTTCTGAAATATCTCAAGATGACTATATGGGTGGTTCTTATGAATCAACCAAACATTCAGAACATGCTCATCAATCCAAACCATGAGTATTATGTGACAATATTCAAGCAGGCACTGAATCGGATTTCTGAAGCTATGTTAGAGAAACCCTAAACTCTCACCGAAAATAGGTGAAATGTGGCACCACTCAGAGATTGACATGTGCCAATTGGTACAAGTGGTAGAAAATTGGCATGCTCAAACAACGAGGTGATGCAAGAATGACATGAGGGAGAAAATATCAGAAAAGCCCCAAATCTGGAGAACTAAAGCTCATCACCAACCCGAGATTGACAACTTTACATGATGTAACCTATGAAATCGTAAATGGAGAAATCAGAGTAACAATAAAGTAACCTATGTAACAATAAAGTCGGATTCATCCTGGGAGTGGTAATGGGAGAAATCATAGTGAACAACAGGAAACATGCAGAGTTGCTTACAATCAAACAGATGAAAAAACACATACAAAAAACCTAGATAATAATCATGAACAAGCTTAATATTGAATTATGAACTGTAAAGGAACTTACAAAATATGACATTACGAACCTGGTCAAGCGCACAAGCAAAAATATCCTGGACATGACCCTGGTTGACAAGTTGTATTGCTCATGATGCAAGAGGATTTGTACCTGCACTGCCAAGTCAATCAAAATCCATCATTATGTATACAATAAATACAAGTAATTGATGTAGTATTTTTTACTCTAAGATGCATTCTTATGATAATGTTAGAACATATGTTGAAAATGTCAAAACATACCTGAATAAGCTCCTCTTCGTTTCAAGAACAATTTATCGGAGTCGCATGAACTTGGAACAAGCCTCCCACGATCTGAAAGAGTAGCAACTAAGTCAACAGTGACTTTTTTGTTGCTACACTGGATCGAGGGAGGTTTGCTCCAAGATTAAATCGCTCCAATAAATTATTCTCTACTAAACAAGGCCAACCACATGAAGGTGGAAGCTCTTATGGCCCCTCCCCCCCCCCCTCACATCACTCTCAATTCCCCAATACCCAATCTATATTTCATTTTTTACTTTCATGAGCATAAAAAAAAATATTCAATAACTAATAAAAAAACAATTCAACAAAAAGTACGCAAGGAAACATTGCAATTAATACTTGACATAAAAATAGTATGATAAATGAGTTTTTTATATAACGCAAAAAAACGTTCCAAGTATGGTAACGTTTGTCTTATAATAATACAATATTTTACATTATCAAATTTTCTTTTTCTTCTTCCTATTTTTAAAGCTCCTAATTACATCATCAATATCATCATGCTTTGCTCCTGTTTCGTGCCTTTCGACCCGCACTGCTGACCTAGTTGCGTAGTCACGATGTCTGGTCTCATCCAGTGACGGGGCATCGCCTACAAAAACAGATAATATTAAATTTTAATTGTCAGTTTTTAAATATCATTGAACTAGTTCGGTAATATTAATAAAAAAAATTGCAATGAGATTATTTCCCTGGTGCACCAGTTGTCGCCGCTGACCTAGTTGCGTTGTCACGATGTCTGGTCTCATCCAGTGACGGGGCATCGCCTACAAAAACAGATAATATTAAATTTTAATTGTCAGTTTTTAAATATCATTGAACTAGTTCGGTAATATTAATAAAAAAAATTGCAATGAGATTATTTACCCGGTGCACCAGTTGTCGCCGCTGACCTAGTTGCGTAGTCACGATGTCTGGTCTCATCCAGTGACGGGGCATCGCCTACAAAAACAGATAATATTAAATTTTAATTGTCAGTTTTTAAATATCATTTAACTAGTTCGGTAATATTAATAAAAAAAATTGCAATGAGATTATTTACCTGATGCACCAGTTGTCGCCGCTGACCTAGTTGCGTAGTCACGATGTCTGGTCTCATCCAGTGACGGGGCATCACCTACAAAAATAGATAATATTAAATTTTAATTGTCAGTTTTTAAATATCATTGAACTAGTTCGGTAATATTAATAAAAAAAATTGCAATGAGATTATTTACCTGGTGCACCAGTTGTCGCCGTTGGGACTGTTGCCCTATCTTCCTCTCTGGTGGTAAGATCCTCAAGGGAAACATTCTCTGTCATTTAAACAAAAAACGTTATAAGGAAAACCATCAAGGTATAATTAGAAAAAAATTATAAGTGGAAATTAATTATCGTCACGGCCCTCACTGATAGCAACATTGTCGGCCTGGTCCCCACTACAATGATCAGGTTGCACGAGAGGATCATCTACATCTGGCTCTAAAACTGGGTTATTTGCCTCGTCGGTAGTGCTACTCCCCTGATTTAAAAAAAGTTGTTAGACATTAAATTTATGGACGAAAACAAAAATATTGAAAGGTTAATGTTTTACCTTATCAGGCATTGTAGATCTTGGGACCTGCCCCAAGCTTCTGCGACGTTCAACTACAGCTTGATAGCCAAAACGGAAAGTGATATTTTTATCTTCCTCTGTAGTTTATGTTCCGAAGTCATCACCCTACATTACATATGATTGTGTATTTTTAATCATATCTGATAGGATTACAAAAACGTTGGAAGGCGATACAATTAATTATAAAATGTTTAGCTACTTAATTACAATTCTTGCAGCTAATTTCAAGTAGCCACCCTGGCCGAGCTTGTGATGGCCCTTTTTCTCAATCCTAGCTTTGGTTGCCTTTGAGGTGTCAGGCAACCTAGCATCAAAAGATTGAAGTCAGATATGACGTAGCACACTCTTATTTTAGACATAAAGAAAATTAAAGCTATTGAATTAAAGTTGTAATTTACCTTGCGGGTCCAGTTGGCATTTTTCCTTCTTTCTTTGCCCTTTTCTCTTTTCCGTCATGGATGAGTGATCTCCACTCACTCTCTGGAACTGTGAGAGGACGCTCATATCTAGGGTTAAATTGCAATTGCGTCCTATAGGTGTCCCTGGTATATTTCAAATATTTGCCGGCTACCCGAGCCACCGTTGTTCTGTCAAATGTGCTGACCCCAAAAAGGGCTTCTAGATAATCTAGAAGTTCTTTTTTCAGGTTGGAATTCTAGGAATTCCACCCTGTGTGTATGGTTGGGCCAAAAATTACCAACGCATGGCTCTCCAGAAACCTGTAGAACTCATTGTTTCCTACACAGAAAAAAGAAGAAGAAGATATTATCATTAATTTAAAAATAAAAATCATGATAAATATGTTTTAGATAAAGTTCATGAAATAGTTAAAATATTAAAATTTACCTGGGAGTTGTACATGCTTTATAGGGACACCCTCATCGTTCACCAACAACGTGCCATTAATGGTCCCTGTGGAGCTGACACGTGTAGCTCCAGGAAACGCAATAATGTAGTTGGCCATATCAGCTTCATCATTGCCAACACGTTCAGCGGTTGGCTGGGTGTCTGCTTGGGCAGGGTGTGTTTCTTGGCTGGCACCTAAAGGAGTAGAAGGTGTACGAGAGGGTTGTTGGGCAATCTCTTGCCCTTGTGTCCCACTACCACCAACCCCAGATTCAGCAAGTGCCAGAAAACACTACATACAAAAGAATTTTTTGTTAGTTTAGTCAATGTAAAAATTAAAAATCAAACTATCACAATTCATCTCATGCAGAACAAAAAAAATATCCTTTTGACTTTTTATTATTACCTGATATCTTTCTAGCTGCCTCATAAGATGTTGTATCCTCTCATCTGTTTCAGGTGTTTGAGGCACGTCTATCAAAGTATTAAATTCCGACCTTGCATCTCGTGCCTTTTTTTGCAACAAGAACACCGGAGATAGGGATGAAGAAAGCTCTTCCTCAAAGAGGGAATCATCAGGCGTACCATGGCTAGGTGTCTGCATATTTGAACAAAATTAATATTATTTTAATTATGTAAATAACTAAAATACCTGAAGATAGAGCAATGCTGGCACTTTACATGTTCTTCCGCTGGCCTCTTTCCGCGATCATCCCGTCTCGGGGTTGTTCCTGCACTGCTCTGATCAGTCTGCCACATTGCAATAAAATTATAAATGTAAAAACTTGAAAACAATATCTAACTTGAAAACACAAATGAAAACTGAAATAATTTCTAATAAGACACCGGAAGACAGAGTTAGAGTTTCAAATATGCCTTGCATTGAATTCAGTCCTGGAAACATGTCATTGCACATTAAGGCACCTAAACAAGAGACGAGTTGACAATGAAGACCTTATTGAATATATTGTTGGAGAAACTTCTAGTAAACTTGTTGTGAAGACCTTGAGGACATTTTTGGAGCAACATTGTTGAAGCTGATGGTATAGCATTGTTGGAGACGATCTTCAAGGGCCTTGAAGTGAAGCTTTTGGAGCAACTATTGAAAAATCCTTAGAGCATTTAAGTAAGACACTTTCTATCTTCCATCACCTTTTTCCTTTCAATATCCTTTAAATGATTTTGTTGATATTTAATGTTTGAAATCACATTATAATTCCTTGATTATATGTGTTTTGGGACTTTCCCTTTGAAATTACCCAAAAATACCCTGGCAATTTTATCTTCAGGATGCATGTCTGACCCTATTGTTCAATATTTTGATTGATAGTAGCAAACATAGAGAGTTAGGGGGCTCTTGACTTGGTTTGGTTGGGCCATTAGATCCCTAACATCTACTAGGGAGAACCCCCCTTGATTTGGAGGAGAGCTAGCCCGAAGTGAAAATAGGTTGGTGAGGTGACAATGGGGCTATTGAATTACACATGGTATCACACTTTAGCTTTAGGACTTTATCTTGAGAAGTGCGAGATTTTGCTATATCAATTCTCAAATTGTTTACAACACTATTGTTAAGAACTAATAAGAAGTGATGTTGAGGGGTTTTTGGGTATAAGAAACAATACCATTTAAAAACTAGGTTTCTCAGTCCTTGGCATTCCTTCACCTGGGCCTAGGGGCACACTAGAATAATTTCACACTAAACCATGCAAACTTAAAAGTAACTTAACAGATCCATAAAGTAATAATAATCATAATCCCTAATTTCCTATTGTACGATATGATGCAAATTATTCAAACATGAAGCAATGAAGACATGCAATGTCTGAATTTCAAGATTGATGAACCAATACAAGAAGTTAGAAACTACAACTTTGATTCAATACTCTGTGTCCTAACTCCGGGAAGGAATCTAGTTTGTAGTACATAACATGCATCGTGTATTATCAATTCTTAATTGACAACAACTAAAGGACATCTACCTCATCAATTCCTTCCCATTTTGTGTTTTTATGTTATATTCTTTATAAAAGTGTCAAATTTCTCTCAAAGTAAGCAACCACTGAATAAAATAAAAAATAGTTGAGATATGATTGAGAAATGGTCATTTATTTCTTGAAAGGATCTTCACAATTTCTTGGTTGTTTTTCATCTCAAGAAACAAGAAATGACCTAATAAACTATCGTGATGTAATATAAGAAACAACACGGTGCAATGGCCATTTTCAAAGCCAAATGATGTCCATTGAGGACATGGCCTTTATTTGGTTCCTATTTCATAGGAGGTTCGGGTAGAAATGGAACTTTGTTGTACCATTTCCAGTAGTAAAAAGGGAAAACCTTCTTTTTCCATGGGAAATAATTTACCTTTCCTTTTTCAAGACAATCTAAATCACAAAAAATATGAACTATACTGCACACATTCTTGGATAATGTGAAAGTGGAAAAAGAATACCCTACACAAGTGATGCACACATGTACATTTGAACACTAATAGATTTTTGTAGTTGAAATGCAATGCTTGTTTTCATTTAAATGTAGGGTTTTTAAAGCAGGGAGAAATAATGGCTGCCAAATTAATAAGCGTTTCTTTGGGAAAAAATTTAAATCTTGTATTGGGTGATGAAGATAATAGAGGGTATTGAATCTTGATTCTTGACATCTAGAGAGAACCCTACAGCCTAACACAATCCAATGGAATTGACCAAAAAAACCCAAATAGAGTCAACCCTACTATAGGAGGAAGGGTCTGCAATAAGAACTTACCATTTTGCAAGAGCTGAGCGCGAATGTTGTTCTGCAAGAGCTGAGGGCGAATGCAGGGCGAATGCTGTTCTGCAAGAGATCAGGGCGAATGCTGAGGGAGAATGATCTTCTGCAAGAGCTCAGGGCGAATGCTGAGGGCGAATGCTGAGGGCGAATGCTGTTCTGCAAGAGCGGAGGGTGAATGCGCACGTGATATCAGACGTTAATGTAGCACACATGTACATTTGAACACTAATAGATTTTTGTAGTTGAAATGCAATGCTTGTTTTCATTTAAATGTAGGGTTTTTAAAGCAGGGATAAATAATGGTTGCCAAATTAATAAGCGTTTCTTTGGGAAAAAATTAAATCTTGTATTGGGTGATGAAGATAATAGAGGGTATTGAATATTGATTCTGGACATCTAGAGAGAACCCTACAGCCTAACACAATCCAATGGAATTGACCAAAAAAACCCAAATAGAGTCAACCCTACTATAGGAGGAAGGGCCTGCAGTAAGAACTTACCATTTTGCAAGAGTTGAGGGCGCCAATGCCTGCTTCTCGCAAGAGCCGAGGGCGAACGCCGAGGGCGCATGCTGCGAGGGGAAAATTCTTTTCTACAAGATGAGGGAGAATGCGCGTGTGATATCAGACGTTAATTTAGCTATTGAGACAGATACGAAACAATAAAATAATTTTTATGTAGCGCGCATATAATTTTCATATTTTTATGTAGCGTGCATATAAGTGTCATTATAATGACGGTGGATAAAGCGTCTCTATTGCGATGGGCGCTTCCAAATGTCGCAATTGCGACACTTAGACATTGTGTCGCACTAGCGACGTTTGGAGGTAGCTGTCGCAATAGCGACACTTTGGGCCATAGTTTTGCGACTTTGTGACCTATGAAAATTTGCAACTTATGTGACTTTGTGACCTATGCAACTTTGTGACCCATGCGACTTTGTGACTTTGCAACCTATGCGAATTTGCGACCTTGTGACTTTGCGACTTTGTGACCTATGAAACTTTGCGACCTTGCAAATTTTTGACCTATTCTAATTTGTGACTTTGAGACCTATGCGACTTTGTGACCTATGTGACTTTGTGACCTATGCAACTTTGTGACTTTGTGACCTTGCGACCTATGCGACTTTGCGACCTATGTGACTTTGCGACCTATGTGACTTTGCAACTTTTCAACCTATGCGACTTTGTGACCTTGCGACCTATGCGACTTTGTGACCTTGCAACCTTGCAACCTTGTGACCTATGCGACTTTGCGACTTATGCATTTATTTCCTTGAGTACAAGTGTTCCCCTTTTGGATGTGGATCCAAGCCACATTTTCTTGGCGTCATGCAAAAAATATGAAACAAAAAAATTAGTTTACCAATGCGATACTTTTCATGTGGGATCAATGAATAGATAAAAATACAAACATTGATTGACTCTAGTAGCATGAAAATAATCCAAATTAATTTGTTATAAATTGCATGGATGGATCATCTCATGCTTCACTTTGGAAATCGAATTCAAATTTAGACATTTAATGGAACCACCAATCGTGAATTTAATGTTTTTTTTCCCCCCATGGCGATTATGTGATTTTAGAGAAAGTGCCTTGAAGCATTATGTGAAACGAGTTCTAGATAGTGAAGGTTAATTCAAGGCATGGTCGGATTCTTGATCATAATAATTTAGGGTTTTAGAGGTACATAGGAGAGCTAGCCTTTTCCATACCCTAATGAAACTCAATTCTTTCCCTAATCATCAACATAAGACGTATCCACTTCATTTCGATGCACATGCCAGAGAAAAGGGGCTTGCAGGTGTGTAGGACTTGTAACGTCTCACTAAAACCTTGAAAAACTTAATGCACATGTTGAGATGAGGGAAACAAATCATGAACCCGAGGTAAAATTCTATTCGATGATTTTCTTATGATTTCATGCAATGCATATCAGAATGTGCCCTAGGGGAATATGGATTCAGTAAAATGGGAAAGGGATGACTTTCTTGAGAAATTAAGGTTTCTCCTAAACCCTAGCACGACCAGCATAATGCAAGCTAGACTGAAGCCTTATATATCCGACCCTAGTGATTGGTGATGACTACTATGGGAAACCTAACATCGAATCCATGGAGGAACTCTCAATGCTATTTGCAGCAACAAACACCGCAAACCCTACTACAGTCATAAGACAATAAGACAAGTGGGTGTGGTGTGAATTGTATGAATGGGGACAATGACAGGGTTTGGTAGGAATAGGTTATGAGGAGATTAACTGACTGAAGGCTGGGTCAAAACCTTAATGGGCTAAGCGATCAGAGGGGGACTCAAAATTTCAAATATGACCAAAATTTTTGGGTAGCGTTCTAGCAGCTAAAACAGGTTAGAAAGCACATAAAACAAAATATTATATTGGAGAAAACATCTTTAACCACTGAAGTTGTTCAAGTCATTTAGCTAATGCATTTGGTGATATATCTACTAGAGGATTGGATCGAGATACTTTGATCACGGCTTAAACACCCATAGTAAAAATACAAGAATCTCATAGCTCCCCTTCTTTGAGAACATTAATGAAAAATAAGGTCTTAAGCCATGAAGGCGATCATAATGTTTTAATTAATTTATTTAAAGTTTAAGTTGTTTTAATTTTTAAGTTCCAACATTTAATTAAGTCCGAGACAATTATTTCCAATAAAGTTACTTATGATGTTATGATTTAAATCCATGTTTCCGATAATGGGGGGGATTGTTGATAAAAGATCAAAATTTTCTTTATATATATAATTGTACATGATACAATTTTTTTTTTTTTTTTGAATGAAATGACTCAACATTTTTGAAAATTTTATTTTGTGTATGTGTTTGTTGATAACAATTGAAACAATGAATATAAGACTTGTTCTGTGTTTGGTAGTTTCTTTCTAATTCAGTATTTTCATACTTTGATATTCATATTACCAAATTGAGTGATTTAAATCTCAGGCATTTGATTGAAAAATAGTTCCAAGAGCTTGTCTCCATAACTAACACAATATTTTCCTAATGAATTCTCAACTGTTGCATTTTCTTGTTTATAATGTATATAATGTATTTGTATTTGAGATAATAGTAAATCTTGGAAATTATTATATTATCTGGTTGATCCTGATTATTTTAGGGTTCTAATATTTACTATTGGATTCATCCATAATTGAATAATTGATTTGAGAAGTAAAGAATAATTGCGCATGCTGTATTTTTCTTAAAATTATCACTGAGTGTGATTATTATGTCATGTATCTATATTTGTTGTGTTTTGTGTAATACATTTCTTTATATTTCTTTATTTCAAATGTTTTAAGTTTATCATGAATGCATTAGTTATATTATTTATTGTCTGATATCAGTTGAAATGCATTCTGTTAATACCACAATATTACTACAGTTCCTTGTCTAATTATTATCTGACCTTATTTTGTTCGGTTTTTTGAAAATCATACAAATATAGTTAGGGATACCCCTTGTGGTGTGTAGGTGGTCAGCCTTGTTGGGAAAAATACTGGGTGGGGGGTGTGAATCAGTATTTTAAATAATCATAATATTTTACTTTTCTCTTTACTGATTTCTATATGCGACTTTGATTAGCCCAACTAGCGTATGTACCCAAATATCCAAACATAAACTCGCATATACTCATATAAATTTATTGTTTAGATAAAAATTCAGAAACATTATTTAACCCATATCATCAGATAGTTAAGAAGTAAATATGTGCAGTAATAACAGAATAAATCATCACATAAGAGCATTACACATGAACACCAATATTTAAGGTGGAAACCCAATTCGGGAGAAAACCATTGCTGTTGTCATCTCTGTCTTCAATATTTATTATATAGAAAACTTCTCACAATATTGTAATGATGCAGACTCATATGAGAATGTAAGCATCTACTTGCAGAAGGCTGCAATCTTCTCTTGTTCTCCAACTGCTACTGGAAGGGAGCTCCAACCCCTTGATCACGTTTACCAGCCACTACCAGAAGGGAGGTAAAAATCCCTGATCAGAATACCAGCTTGTTCTGATAGAAAGCTTCTAATTCCACACTGAAGTTTTCAGCCCTCAGAACCACCACATATCACGTTTCATAAATTTTCACACTGGATCCAATAGCTTCAAAACAACTCAACATAAAGATCAATGCCAATAGACTTAACCCAAACTTCAAACATAATAGTGAGATCATTGTAATTAGAACAGAGTAATAAAACCAGATTTCAAAAACATTCAGAATCAATTTCAACACTGATCATTCATAAGCTTAAAAGAATACACTGCTTCACTTTACTGAACCTATGTATATACGTGCTTTTCGGCACACCAACTTGCGTATAGAACTTAGAACACTGAATTTCCATAATTTGATCAATCTCAGAAATAGATTCGAGGCTTTCAGTCAAATATCTTTCAGATTTGCAGAACCCTTATTCAGTCAACATCATCAATCATATTTAATCATTTATTGATCATATTTTTACAAATTCAACTTAGCATCACATACAATATTCAAACAACCCAGATATACATGAATAATTCATTAATAGACAATATAATATAACAAAATTAAACATATAATCTATCTATCAAGCTTCAGAAAACCCTGACTTCAATATGCTCTTTATCGGAAAAAAACCCGCGTGTATATGCGCTTTCATCGTGAAGAACCAACGTATAGATCTAGAAATATTATTTCTACAGAAGGCTTCAGATCTATAGAATTACCCAAATTTCTTCACTTCTCTTTAGAAAACATGCTGTAGGTCACAGATCCAAGCATCTCATCAAAATACCATGAAAGTACATAGTCATTTCAGGTCTAGAGATCTTGATCCATCATTGTATCCATGGGTGCATCATAATTTCAGATCTACAAATAAACAGAACCCATTTCATGCAGACATACTTCAGAGAGAAGGATTCAGTTCAAAACCCCTTACACATGCACACTCTTGCACTATGATATTCTTCTCTTTATATAAGTTTAGCCTTTATCAATGCCATGAGCCAAAAAAACACAAGTGCCGATGGTATTCTTGGAAAAAATCAAATAGATGACACAACGCTCAATATTGTGGGCTAAAACCATGGTAATTCCCCCTGGTGTCATAATTTTAGAGTGCAAAATGCATAAAAAACTTGGATTCTTCGTACTCACGTGTATACGTGACTTCTCTTCATCAAAACTACGTATACTCTAATTCTGGATGTATACACGGGTTGCCTTCATCAAACCTGCATATGTATTGTGAAATATTACCTTTTTCATTTCTCTAGCACTTACTAGAATTCCTTTCTCTATCAATTTTGAACTCACCTGTAGATACATAATTTTGACATCTTTAACAAATAGGTTGCTATCAAAATGAAACTCATCAAGTAAGTTTCCATCAAGGAAAACTTCATCGAGTAGGTTGCCATCAAGGACAACATATTACATCATAATGCCAACAATATCCCCCTTTGGACTTGATGGAAACCATATTAGAGTTTGATCACCACAACTTGTAGATACATGAACATTATTCAAACACCAAATACTCTCCCCCTTTGACATCAAGAGAAAAGGGCAGACAATTTTCCCCCCTGAGCACATGTAGAGGCTTCATATTTTCAATAAAATACATGACTCTTTAACTCAATAGAGTATGACCTTTCCTATCACCAAGGACACAAAATTACATCAAGGATCCAACTGCGTGGATTTACATATTGACTCAACTACCCAACCAAGTGGGTTGAACATGAAAATATTTACATCAGAGGTCTCAACATGACCTTTATATAAAATTACAAATATGACCTTTTGCATCCTGAACACCTTCAACAATCAATTCATCAAAGCATCTTCATCAAGGAGATAAATGTCAAAGAATGGAACGAAAACATCAGAGTTTATCCAAAAATATCACATACCTAGAGATTTTCTATTATACGATTCACCTTCATGCAACCATCATACCGAATTTAATCCTTTAAAATTAAGCAGATTTGATAAGTGAGGCAGAGACAACTCCCAAATTCTGTCTGAGATGTTCAAATGCTTCTCTGGGAAGAGGTTTAGTAAATATTTCAGCAAATTATTCTTTGGAGGGAACATACTCCAATTTAACCTTTTTCTCAAGCACCTGTTCTCGTAAGAAGTGATACTTGATAAGAATGTGCTTGGTCTTGGAATGCATAATAGGATTTTTCGAGATACTGATGGCACTTGTATTATCACATAAGATGGAGATGTGATGAGAACATTTAATTTGAATATCTTGTAATGCCTGCATCATCCAAAGGATTTGTGTGCAACGTGGTGCAGCAACCACATATTCTGCTTCTATTGTAGATAAGGCAATGGAACTATGTTTCTTGCTAAACCAGGATACTAATCGGGGCCCCATATAGAATGCACCACCACTAGTGATTTTTTGATCATCAACATTTACAGCCCAGTCTTCATATGTGTAAGCATGAAGAGTGAGATCAGCATTCTTTGGATACCATAAACCAAAGTCTTGAGTCCCTTGTAGATATTTGAATATTATTTTTACAGCCTAAAGGTGTGACTCTTTTGGATTAGCTTGGAATCATCCAACAATCCAAACTAAATGCATAATGTCTAGTCTAGTCCCGGTCAGATAAAGTAGACTTCCAATCATAAATCTATATTCTGGCTGATTTACCATGGGAGAATCATCATGAGAAGTGAGGTTACATCCAATTACCATTGGAGTGCTTACAGGTTTGCAGTCTTCCATCCCATACTTCTTCAGGATTTGCTTGAGATATTTTTCTCGTGATAGGAATATGCCATATGTTGTTTGTTGTACTTGTAAGCAAATAAAATATGTTAGTTCCCCAAGTAATGACATTTCAAATTCTTGCTGCATAATAGAAGAAAATCCCTGACTCATGGACTCTTCATTACTCCCAAAAATGTTGTCATCAACATACACAACAATAATTAACAGTTTATCATTCTCAATTTTTGTGTATAAGTTATTGTCAGCAAATCCTTTTGTGAAACCTTGTTGTTGAAGATATTTGTCAAGACAATAGTACCATGCCCGAGGAGCTTGTTTGAGACCATATAGAGCCTTTTTATGTTTGCAAGCAATTTTTTCATCATTTCCCAGAATGAATCATTACGTTTGTTCTATATAAACAACTTCTTCTAGATCACCATTGAGGAAAGAATATTTTACATCCATTTGATAAACTTTGAATTGTTGAAAACTTGAAAAAGCGAGAAACATTCTTATGGCTTCAAGTCTGGCTACAAGTGCCAATGTTTCTTCAAATTCTATACCTTATTATTGAGCATACCCTTTATAAACAAGTCTAACTTTATTTCTGATAACATATCCATTTTCATTTAACTTGTTTTTGAATATCCATTTTGTTCCAATAACATTTTTATCATGAGGTCTTGGAACCAATTCCCAAGTATGATTATTTTCAATTTGATCAAGTTCTTCATTCATGGCTTGAATCCAACATTCATCTTTACTAGCTTGATTTACTTTCTGTGGTTCAATAGTGGATAAGAATGCCAGATAGCTAGGGGATCCTATAGGAGTTCTTCTTGTTTAGATACCTGATCCCTTTTCTCCCAATATTTGAGATTCTGGATGATTCTTTTGAACATACCTGGATGGAGCCTTTTCTGATATATCTTCTTCTGGTGCTTCATTGGGTTCTCCTTCTATATTGTTGTTATTTGATGAGGGAAAATATACATCATCATCATCTTCATTTGTTGTTGTTATTTCCCTTTTCGGATCTATGAGATACTCATAAATTACAACATCAATACATTCAACAATATTCCAAAGTATTTTATTGTAACATTTATATGCTTTACTTGTAGAAGTGTATCCAAGAAATATTCCTTCATCTGCTCTAGGCTCAAACTTACCAAGTTTTTCATCATTGTTATTAATAAAACATTTTCTTCCAAAAACTCTAAAATGTTTCACAGTGGGAAGATTACCATACCAGAGCTCATAAGGAGTTTTATCACTATTCACACGGACATGAGCCTTGTTGAGAATATTTACAGTAGTGTGCACTTCTTCTCCCCAAAAGGTATCGGGAGTTCCAGATTCGTTCGGAATAGCACGGGCCATCTGCTAAACTGTTCTATTCATTCTTTCTTCCACGCCATTTTGTTGTGGAGTTCCAACTACAGAAAATTTCCTTTTATGCCATATTGTTCACAAAAATAAAAGAATTCATCTGATATGTGTTCTCCTCGATCAGATCTAAGACATTTGTTTTTTATATCTAATTCATTTTAAACGAAATCTTTGAACATATTAACATTTTCAAATGCTTCATCTTTATGTTTCAATAATCCGATCCAAAACATTCTAGAATAGTTATCAATAAATAGGATATAGTATTGTTCTCCATGAGGTGACTTTTTCCTTACAAGACCACATAGATCAATATGTATCAGTTCAAGAGGCTTACTTGCTGATCCTTCTTTGGCATTAAATTGCACTCTGGTTTCTTACTGAATTGGCAAGACTTGCATATGGTACTTTCAGGTGGAGTGATGTTGGGTAGATCACGAATAGCTTTGAGTCTGCTAGATTTTCTTATTTGAGAGAAGCTCAAATGTCCCAATCTTATGTGCCATAATCAATTTTCTATAGATTTACCTAAATATCGTTGCTCTTGGCCACCTTTCAATATATACAGATTTCTTGGTGTTATAGTTCCTTTTATTACGGTTTTTCCTGTGTCAAATTTACGAAGTACACATTCTTTTGAACTAATGACAACTTCATTTCCTTGATCACAAATTTGAATTACGCACAACAAGTTATGCTTTAATCCATCCACATACATAACATTATTATATTTAACATTTTCTTTTAGAAACACAAAACCTTTACCCTTGATGATAGGAGGAGAGTCATTTCCAAAAGTAACATTCTTTTCTTTCTCTAATGCATTGTATGAAAGAAGTTTATTTTTATCACCTATCATGTGTTTTGAGCATCTGCTATCAATGTACCATTAGTTTTATTCTCCTTCTGTAAATAAAACTATTCCACAAATTTCAACTTGTAAGTCTTTTCTCCATAACTTGGAGTTTGTGGGTATATGTTCTTTTGGTTGAAGTTTTCTCCTGTATTCAGATTCTTCATGTCCAAAGTTATTTCAATAAGAACATTCAATTTCATCTTGAAGAGGAGAAAAGTTGCTATAAGAATTCTTCTTTATTCCAGTCTCATTTCTTTGCTTTCTTGCTTCTCTGGTCATGATGGTTTTATATGCAACACATTGAGCAACTTTATGACGAAAATTATGACATGAGAAACATTTTCCATTAAAGAAGATATTTTTGTGATCATGGCCCCTTCTATTTATGTTTACCTGTTGATTGATATTTATGTTATTTTTCATCCTTGAATTGAAGTGGTCATGCTTTACCTAGGAATTCTCTTTTTTCTTTTGCTAAGTGACGGAATGTTGCTGGCTAGCTTTAGTCGCATTTAGATAGCTTGGTGCTGAAGACTGAGAAGATTCTCCGATATATCCAAGACCTGTCTTTACAAGAGGAGAGTGTTGTACCTTGATAATTTCATCTAAGGTTTTATATCCTTTATAAAATCTAACATTTAATGTTTTCGATTTCTCAATTTCCTTTCTTAGACTTACTATTTCACATTCTAATTTCTCATTGTGCTTCTCCTTTTCTATAATTTGATTCTTTAGAGTATCTATGGATTTTTTTTTTCTTCCAAACATATTTTGAGTTTATTGATTTCTTCAAGAAAATAATTTTCTTCTAAGGCATCCATAAAAGTATCTTTAGCCTCACTAAAATATATTTCAAATGACTTGAGCAGTCTAATATCTTGATCAGATTCTCCTTCTTCACTATTTGATATACCATCACTATATTCATGAGTATAATAGCTCTTTATATTGATAAAACATTTATTATTACCTTTTTCTAATTCCTTTCCTTTTTCATGATTATCTTTATGGGGGAATTTAGTGATGTAATGACCAAATCTTCCACAAGAAATTTTTTTGAAAGGAAGCTTACCTCTGAATCTTCCAATGGAAAGGTGTAGTTTCTTTACAAAATTTATTTCATATTATTCTGAAACATAATTTGATCCTTATTTTTCTTCTATTTCCTTTCCTTTTGTAACAACTCTAAAAACAACTTCTTTAACTTCAGATGGGCCTCCTTTCCTCATTTCACATGGAGTCAGAATCCCATGAAGTTGAACAATAGTAAGAGTTTGCATATCCTACTTTTCTTCAACAATAGACACTTTTGACTCGAATTTAGGAGTTAAATATCTTAATACTTTTTTTACTAGAGTAGTGTCAGTTATGGTTTCACCCAGATTTATCATACGATTTAGGATTTCATCTAGACGTAAAAAGAAACTAGCAATGATTTCATCATTATGCATTTTGATTTTTTCATATTGAACTCTGAGAGTTTGGAGTTTAGCGCCTTTTACCTCGGCATAACCTTCATATCTTAGAATGATTTTGTCCCATATTTAATTTTTTGTATTTAACTATATGAATTTGACAAATTTTGATTCAGTTAGACTCCCCAATAAAGCATTGAAAACATTTGCATTGGTTTCATAGTTTTTCCTTGCTGCTAGATTTGCTGGAACTTGTTAGGTCCCTATATTACTAGTATAGTCCCTTATTGTTGTTAGTGTAACCCCCTTATTGTTATTATTGTACCCCTGTAACCCCCATATTTTTATTATCATGCCCTTAAAGTATTATTGTTAGGTCGGCTAGGATTACATTATGGCCCCACTAGGATTACATTATGGCCCCATGGACTCCTATATATAGAAAAGAGGTTTTGTAATTTGTATCATCTAAGAATTTTTCATTCATGTAATGTGTTGGAGGTTTCCCCATCGAAGTGTCTTATTTATAAGGCGTTGATATCTCTTTTCTCCTCTTTTTGGAGCTGGTTTAACAACATTTGGTATTATAGCTTTGGATTCTAGGGTTTTGCCGCTCCAAACAGGTCATCGTGGAATTTTTCTATAATTTTTTTTCTACGAAGTTTCAGAAGCTGAAAATTTTAGGGTATGAAGCCGAAATCCTAAGGAACATCGTCAAAAAATTTTAGATCTTCGTTCACAATATTTTCGGAGATATGATCTATGGAAGTTAGGTCTTTTTGCAGGCTCCTTAATTTAATCTAAAGAGGTCATCGTGGAATTTGCGTTATAAATTTTTTTATACGAATGTTCAGACTATAAAATGTTTAGGGCACGAAGCTAAAATCCTGAGGAAACTCGTTGAAAAGTTTCAGAGCTTGATTCGCAATATTTTCAGAGATATGATTTGTGGAAGGTAGTGCCTTTTCGGGCTCCTGAATTTCATCTGAAAGAGGTGATCATGGGAAAATCTTCATAATTCTCTCTCTGAGCATCGGATTGGAGTGCTGTAAAAAATGGTCGCAAGTACATATACTGTAGTTTCATTTCTATAAATTTCAGAGCGAAAATATGAAACAGTGACACATGGCAAGTCGTACAAATTCGCTCTACTGAACCAGTCCATAATTAGGTCATTGTGGGAGGTTGGAAATAACTTTGCCTTGGAGAATCAAAATCAAGTTAGACCTATGGCATTCAAAATATAATTCAGAAGGCTACCTCAGTGCCCAATTTCAAATATTGAAGAGCCACAATCACAAAGATAATCCAATTTCAATATTGAGCTCTTCGAAAGCAAGAAAAAGGTGTGTATTTTTTTTTACGAATCGCATAAGTCTTGTTTGAAGAATCAATTTGAATTGATTTCAAGGGAATATTGTAGAATATATATCAGTATTGGGTTAAAAAAAAATGCCCCGTAAAAATAATTCAACACCCATTAAGCCTTCAGAAGGCTCTACTATGACTCATGAAGATGAAGAATTGCAACATGATCTATCAAAATTACAAGAGCAAGTGCACCAAATTTCGCTCTCGCAAAGAGCAACAAAAAATGAAATGGATGTTTTGAAGAAAGGTGTGGAATCTAAGATAGATGGCATGGAATCTAAGATGGATGACATGGAAGCTAAGATCGATGAAAAAATGAAAGACAACATGGAAAACATGAAGAATGATCTAAAAGCAGACATGGAAGGTTTGACAAAGTTGATACAAGAAATTTTTCCTAATGATGAAAAGATAGTAGAGGAAACTCATGATGAGAACAAAATAAATGTTAATCATGACTTCATAAACTCTAATGTTAGTGGGAAGAACCACCATATTCCAAAAATGGATATGAGGAATTTTGATGGAAAGGATCCTGTCACATGGATACTACAAATGGAGCAATATTTCGATCTCCATAATGTGCAAAACACACAAAAGGTACGCATTGCAACTTTACATTTAGAACAAAATACATTTGTATGGTATCGATGGCTTTGCTCCCGTAAAAAAATTGTCACTTGGTCAATTTTTATGGAGGAAATGATAGCACATTATGAGGATACAAAGAGCAACACCTTCTTTAGCCAATTGATAAACCTCAAACAAAAGGGTTTAGTGGGGGAGCACATTGAGGACTTCCAAAAATTGAATATAAGGGTAACTGATATTCCAGAGGAACACAGGATTGATCTCTTCATAAGTACTTTAAAGGATAACATCCAACATGAAGTTCGCGTTTTGGAACCTGATTCATTGGAGAAGGCATTCAGGTTGGCAAGAAAAATTGAATGTAAAATTATGGCGACAAGGAAGCCTACCCCTCACTTCTATAAAGAGGGAAGTGTTGCTACTCCTAGATTTCCACAACCTACAAGGTTGACACCACAACAATTGGAAGAAAAAAGAGCAAAAGGGCTTTGCTACAGCTGTGATAGAAAATACACTAAAGGTCATAAGTGTGCTGAGAAGAAATTATTTTACATAGATTGTGAAGAGGAAGAAGAAAATGAACAAGAAGAGGATATACACCAGGAACCAACCCTAGAAGAGGAAGAAATGAGTCTGACCATATCGTGTAATGCATTGGCGGGAATTACCACTCCTCAAACTCTCAATATAGAAGGACATATCAGGAAGAAAAAGGTAATAGTGTTGATTGATTCAGGTAGTACCCATAATTTTATTCATTGTAAGGTAGCCAAGGAATTGAATTGTTTCCTATACCCGGCACTAGAATGTCAAGTGATGGTTGCAAATGGAGGAACTATAAATTGCTCTGGAAAATGCCATAATATCAAGCTAACCATGGGGGAATATGTATTGACTAGTCCAATGCTTTCCATTCGTATGGGAGGTGCTGATGTTGTACTAGGAGTACAATGGTTACAATCTTTGGGGACGGTAGCTTTTAATTTTCAAGAACTTTTCTTGAAATTTTTTTCAGAAGGAAAGGAAGTCGAATTACGGGGTATTGCAGGGAAGCCGGGAAAGATAATAAGCTCTAATGTCATGAAAAATCTTCTAAATAAAGAACAACAAGGTGTAATTGCACAATTATGCTCACTAGAAGTTCCAACATCAAAATCATCTATTTCTGCAGATCTCCAACAAGTCTTGGACAATCATTCCCAGGTGTTTGAAACTCCCAAAGGACTCCCACCTATTCGTGATCATGATCATGCTATTCATTTGATTCCAGGAAGTGTTCCTCCAAACATCAGGCCTTATAGATATCCTTACTTCCAAAAGAGCGAAATTGAACGTATGATTGCACAAATGTTAGAGGCGGGTATAATTCAACCCAGTCAAAGTTCTTTCTCTGCTCCTGTAGTATTGGTACACAAGAAGGATGGATCATGGCGAATGTGTCCGCATTATAGGGAGCTCAATAAGCTCACCATTAAAGACAAATTTCCCATTCCTGTGATTGATGAATTATTGGATGAATTACATGGAGCAATTTATTTTACCAAGTTGGATCTTCGTTCGGGATATCATCAAATTAGAATGAAGACTGAAGATATTCCAAAAACAGCATTTCGAACTCATGAGGGTCATTATAAATTTTTGGTCATGCCATTTGGCCTTACCAATGCACCTTCTACATTTCAAGGGTTGATGAATTCCATTTTCAAACCCTTCCTTAGAAAATTTGTGCTAGTATTTTTTGATGATATACTAATCTACAGCAGGTCTTGGAAGGATCATGTTGAACATGTTGAAAGGGTGCTCAAACTATTGCGGGAGAAACAATTATATGCAAAAAAATCCAAATGTTTCTTTGGAGTACAAGAGGTGGAATATCTAGGTCATATTGTATCTCACGAGGGTGTTAAAGTAGACCCTAACAAAATTAAAGCCATTAAGGACTGGAAAGTCCCCACAACCATAAAGCAGTTACGAGGATTTCTCGGGTTAACAGGGTATTATCGCAAGTTTGTTAATAATTATGGGAGAATAGAAGAACCTCTAACAACATTATTGAAGAAAGATGCATTTTCATGGACTCCTGAAGCAACTAAGGCCTTTGAACATCTTAAAGAGGCAATGTGCCTAGCACCGGTCTTAGCTACGCCAGACTACACAAAAACCTTTATTGTGGAATGTGATGCCTCAGGAAATGGAATTGGTGCAGTTTTAATGCAGGAAGGAAGACCCATTGCTTTTGAAAGTCGTCCAATCAAAGGAAAGTATTTACAGAAACCCATTTATGAGAAGGAAATGTTAGCAATACTGCATGCACTAAAGAAATGGCGAACTTACCTAATGGGAAGACACTTCAAGGTAAAAACTGATCATGATAGTCTTAAACACTTTTTGGAACAAAGATTATCTTTAGAAGAGCAGCAAAAATGGGTCACAAAGATGTTGGGTTATGACTTTGAAATAATCTACAAAAAAGGAAAGCTTAATGTTGTTGCAGATGCACTCTCAAGAAAGAATGAAGAGGTGGAAGCATTGCTTTGTGCCATTTCTATTATCCAACCAGATTGGATAACCGAAGCAAGAGATGAATGAATGGAAGATCCTAGTACATCTGATACATTTAGTTGGAAAAATGATTCTTTATGGTACAAATATCGCTTATATCTTTGTAAGAATTCCCAACTAAAACAAAAGATTCTTCTGGAATTGCACACTTCTCCTTTAGGAGGACACTTAGGATTTTTAAAAACTTACCACAGGGTGAAGAAAGAATTTTTTTGGGATGGCCCTAAATCTGATATTCAAAAGTTTGTGGTGGAATGTTTGGTTTGCCAGCAGAATAAAGTTGAGACAATTAAGACCCCGGGACTTCTACAACCTTTATCCATTCCAAGTCAACGTTGGGAGGAGATTTCAATGGATTTTATCACAGGTTTACCTAAGTTCAAAGGAAAGAGTGTCATCATGGTGGTAGTTGATAGACTTACCAAGTATGCACACTTTTGTGCATTATCTCATCCATTTAAAGCAAGTATAGTTTCTACTACATTTATGGACAGAATTCAAAAGCTACATGGAAGCCCAAGGGTTATTGTCAGCGACATAGATCCCATTTTTACTGGAAATTTTTGGACGGAGTTATTTTCTTGTTTGGGTACTCAATTAGCTCATAGCTCATCTTATCATCCTCAATCTGATGGTCAATCTGAGATAGTAAATAAATGTTTGGAAGGATATCTTCGTTGTTTTGTATTTGATAAAAAAACACAATGGGTCAAGTGGTTACCTCTCGCTGAATGGTGGTATAACACTTCCTTCCATACTGCAGCAAAAATGACCCCATTTATGGCAATTTATGGATATCATCCACCATCCATCACATCATATTTAAGGGAAAATTCGAAGGTTCAAGCAGTGGAAGATCACATCGAGCATCAACAAGAAGTTCTCCAACCCTTAAAGGATAACCTGAATTTGGCACAAAATCGAATGAAACAACAGGCAGATCAACATCGCAGCGAGAGAAGTTTTGATGTAGGAGATTGGGTATTTTTACGGCTACAACCATACAAACAAATGTCCCTCAAGCAAGCTAAGAAGGATAATAAATTATCGCCAAAGTACTATGGTCTTTACAAGGTGTTGCAAAAGATTGGTACTATGGCATACAAATTGGAGCTTCCTGCTTCTTCACGAGTGCATCCAATTTTCCATGTTTCATGCTTAAAGAAGGTTATAGATGAAAATCTTCCAGTTCAAACAATATTGCCAGAACTTGATGAGGAAGGAAAAATCATATTGGAACCTGAAGCGGTCACGGAAACAAGAACTCGACAGCTACGGAATCGATCACTTTCAGAGTATCTCATCAAGTGGAAGAACTTACCCACTGAAGATTCTACATGGAAGGATGAGAATTTTATACACAAGCACCCAGAGCTACCCAAGCGTTGAGGACAACACTTTTTTGAAGGAGAGGGGCATGTTAGTTCCCTATATTACTAAGTATAGTCCCTTATTGTTCTTAGTGTAACCCCCTTATTGTTATTATTGTACCCTTGTAACCCCCATATTGTTATTATTGTGCCCTTAAATTATTATTTTTAGGTTGGCTAGGATTACATTGTGGCCCCACTAGGATTACACTATGGCCCCATGGACTCCCATATATAGAAAAGAGGTTTTGTAATTTGTATCATCTAATAATTTGTTCATTCATGTAATGTATTAGAGGTTTCCCCCTCGAAGTGGCTTATTTGTAAGGCATTGATATCTCTTTTCTTCTCTTTTTTGGAGCTAGTTTCACAATAGAATTGAGGTCGGATATTGGTAACCACCTTCAACTATAGCCTATACATCAGCTCCAAGAGACTAAAGATAGGATCTTGTCCTGGTCTTCCATAAGATTAAATTGTTTTCGTTGAAGAGTAGGGGGTCTGATAGATGTTGTCCCATCATGATTTCTCATCTTAGAGGATCTTCCTTCTAGCGATTAAGCTTCTAAGAAGGACCTACTTTGATTCCAATTGTTGGGAAAAATACTAAGAGGTAAATCGGTATTTGTAATAACACAATCTTTTACTTTTCTCTTTACTTTGATTTCTATATGTGAGTTCAATTAGCCCAACTAGCGTATGTACACGAATATCCAAATAGAAACTAGCATATAATCGAGATAAATTCTATCGCTTAGATAAACATTCGAAACATTCTTTAACCCAAATCATTAGTTATGCATCATATAGTTAAGTAATACATATGTGCGAGTAATAAAAAAATAAATCATCACATAAGAGCATCACACATGAACACCAAGATTTAAGGTGGAAACCCAATTTGGGAGAAAACCATCGATGTTTTCCTCTTTGTATTCAATATTCATTATATAGAAAACTTCTTACAATATTGTCTCGAAGCGAGGCTCATATTAGTACTCCAGGCATCTACTGCAGAAGGCTACAACCTTCTCTTGTTCTCCAGCCTACTACTAGAAGGGAGCTCCAACCCCCGATCTCTTTTACCGACCCACTATCGGAAGGGAGCTACAATCACCGATCAGAAATACCGGCTTCTATTAGTAGGTAGCTTATACTTCCACACCGATGGTTTCAACCCTCGGACCCACTACAAACCACTTTTCATAAATTTTCACACTAGATCCAACAACTTCAATAGAACTCAAACATAAATGTCAACACCAATATACTTAACCCAAACTTCAAAGCAAATGGTGAGATCAATGTAACCAGAACAAAGTAATAAACCCAGATTTTAGAAACATTCATAATCAATTTCAACCCTGACCATTCATTATATTAAATGCATATGCTACTTCACTTTACTAAACCTACATATATACGTGCTTTTTCGGCACACCAACCTACGTATAGATTTGAGAATCTTTGAATTTCCCCAGAATTTGATCGGTCTCGAGAAACAGATCCGAGGCTTTCAATCAAATATATTTTTCAGATATTCGAGAACTCTTATTCGATCAACATCATTAATCATACTTTAATCATTTATTGATCATATTTGTATAAATTCAACTTAGCAACACATATAGTATTCAAACAACCTAGATCTACATGGAGACTTCATTGATAGACAATAGAAATATATCGAGTAGTAAACGAGATAGCCTCTCCATCAAGATTCGAGAAAAAACCCGACTTCAATATGCGTTTTATCTAAAACAAAGCCATGTGTATACACGCTTTCATCATGACAAAACAACATATAGATATAGAAATATTAATTATGCGAGAAGGTTTCAAATCTATAGACTTACCCAAATATCTTCACTTCTCTTCATCAAACATGCCCCATGTCACATATCCAAACATCTCATCAATAGATCATGCAAGTACATAGTCATTTCAGGTCTAGAGATCCTAATCCATCATTGTGTCCATGGGTGCATCATAATTTCAGATCTACAAATAAACAAAACCCATTTCATGTAGATATACTTTAGAGAGAAGTATTTAGTTCAAAAGCCCCTTACACATGCACACTCTTTCACTATGATCTTCTTCTCCTTATATAGGTTTAACCTTTATCAATACCATGAGCCAAAAAAAACACAAGTGCTAATGGTATTCTTGGATGGAATCAAATAGATGACACAAGGCTAAATACTATGGGATAAAACCATGGTAATGCCCCCTAGTATCATAATTTTAGAGCGCACAACACATACACGACTTGGCTTCTTCATACCCGTGTGTATACATGACTTCTCTTCATCAAAAATACATATATTCTAATTATGGATGCATACACAAGTTGCCTTCATAAAACCTGTGTATGTATTGTGAAATATTACCTTTTTCATTTCTCTCGCACTTACTAGAATTCCTTTCTATGTCACTTTTGAAATGGCTTGTAGACACATCATTTTTACATCTTTAACAAATAGGTTTCTATCAAAAGGAAACTTATCAAGTAATTTTCCATCAAGGACAACTTCATCAAGTAGGTTTTCATCAAAGACAACATATTACATCATAATTACAACAAGCCTAAATGCCAAAAAGCGGGAGGAATCCATAGTGGTGAGTGAATGTGTCCTTGGGTCTTTCTATCCATAGGAATGATTTGAGTATCAAAAATCCTTGGAACCAATTTTTTTTTAGCCTCTAATTAAAATTTTTTTTGCCAAAATTTTTGCATTTTAGCAAATGAAAAACCAATGCTACCATTAGGGTCATGTAAATCTACTATGATGCAAACACATGGCATCAAACTTTTTTAATGATATACATCATTTCAGTATTTTAATTTGATGGGTGCCTTTTACTTATATCGTAAAAATGAGCACTATTAAAGTTAAAAGACAATGATAATTAAAACTTGGTATAATTTAGAGCTTAGGACCCTAGACTTAAAAAGTATAATTGAGGAGAGTTTATTTATATTCACATGAATGATTTGAGTACCAACATTATTTTTGGCATCATTGCCGAGGGAATGATCGGTTTAAATTTATTTAATGACTAATCCTAAGCCTTTACATCCACATCTTTTTTTTCTTGGTCTTGTTGATCAACAAAGTGTTATCAATGATTTGTACAAACTCTCCTTGGAGATTTGTAAAAAATTGGGAAGTTTTGGAACAAGAGGATAAGTGTGTGCAACAAAATACCAACATTCCTAGACGATGACAACAATCGAGGCCCTTGAGCTCGCAATGAAGGTGCACATTCTTAGATGACCGAGATACTCTTATAATCACGCCTCAATTTTTGAATTTTTTTTATGTCCTTATTTTTTCTTTAAAGTAAAATAATAATAATATAGAAGCATACAACATTTAAAAAATAAAATAATCATATAATAATATCAAGTTACCTATATCGTTGGAAATTTTCAATCTGGATGCTCGCCAAAATAATAACAAGGTCAACATCCGAAATAAGTCATACACCTTTAGATGACACTGAGTTATTAGTCATTATTTCCAATAGAAGGAGACATCTTGATGAATTTAGCCAAAATTATCCCTTGTATCCTAATCCGAGAATACGAGAAGGTCCCAAAAATTTCTCTATACCTATGAATCTTATCCACTAGCCTCAACATCAACTTATCATTATGCAAACTCTGTCTTTTCTTATTTTGTTTAGTCCATGAAATAGCCCTCTACCTTCGGCTTACTCGTTCTTATCCCCTTAACCTCCTTCACCTCCAACCATGAATGCTTGGCTAAATGCCGAGATACCACCCCCTTAATATCCTCGGGGCCTTTTCATGATATGCCTCCTAAGTATGAGAAAAATATGCTCAAATTCGATAATCAAGGGGAGAGAACCACGAAATATCATGTAGTCAAATTCCAATACTCATCGTGAAAACCTCGGTGCTGATTATGAAGAAAAATTTTCATGATAATTTTCATGCAAATTCTAGAGGGGGAATCCCAAAAGTGGTTTAGGAACCGGGCTCCCAATAGTATTAGCACTATGGATATGTTGGTTGAAGCTATTTCTCAAATATTTCAACGTCAAAAATAGTAACCAACTATGGTTAACGAGTTCTCTTCCATGGGGCTTAAACTCGATGAATCAAATTTTTTTAATTCCATAAAAGGTTTATAAAATGTTACAATTAGCTATCAACTAACGTTCTTCCTTTCCGATACCACAACGATTGTTTACTATTCTATAATCTTTGATGATGATCTATGAAACATGTTGCACGAGAGAGAGAAAACCACCTTAGATGACACCCAAACTAAAGCATGTTCTTGAGAAGGAAATCTCATTGCCACTAGGAAATTGCTGAGTAGAGATAGTTGATCCGAAGGGAAGAATAAATTTATTGAAACTTCCCCTTATTTCCCTACCTCCTCATCTTCCTAGGATTAGAAAATTGAAGAAATGGATAAAATTATCAAATATCTCGACTAATAAAATTTAATGCAATGAAGTCGGAAACAGGGGTAGCTGCCCTCGCTCCTATTAATCCACCCGTCCAAGAAAATTTATATCACAATGTACCAAATATAATCCCAAATTACCCATCGAGGAATAAAGCCCCCTTACTACCATCCTAATATTCCTCAAATATTACAAAGAGGACAACATCCATAGGAGTTTGCTTATGCAACTTCTCTTAGAAATAATGCGAACTTCATTGAATATTATGACGATGAAGTGGCTAATCAATTAATGAACCCTACGGAGGGGGATTATTCAAATATGAATTCTATTAATTCTTTTGACAACTACGCCCGAACCCAAAGTGATTATATATAGAACAACATTGTTGGGATATTGAGCTTCGAGTATTTCACTAAATATTTAGAGACAATTTTAGCATAAATACAACCTTAAACCCATGAGGATCACCTTCTTAAGAACTAAACACCTCCCCTAGGTCCCTCCTCACGCTTAATGAAAGACCATCTATGCCAAATAACACTATCCCTCATGATTCAAATCCTCAATCTATACATAATTTCAATCTACAAAATGAAATAAATAAGCCTAAGTTTAGTATTCCCTTAGTCAAAGTTGTTAGACTCCTAGTATACAAACAAGAAATCAATAATTTATTTCAAACTTCCCACCTTCCTCCCCAAGAAATGGAAATGACTGATGTTATCAATATTCAATATGATGCCCCCAAAATCACCCTTAGGGCCTCAAAATGAAAAAAGACAAAAAATATGGTGCCCCATTTTTACATTAGCCTAAAAAATCCATGACTAGAATATGTATAATTTTATGTTGGATTTTAGGGGCTTCACATAATCCGATGCCCAAGGAAATTATGGATAAAATTGGGTTAGATATTACCAAGATTATAAATAATTGTATTCCTTTGGTTCTCAAGGTGTCAAGTGTATTGGGGTAATTAAAGACTTGGGTCGTAGTCCTAGCCCAAGTATCGGTTAAGAGAATTGTTATAGATGTAGTAGTGGTCGATGTGCCACCTAGTTATGGGATGCTCCTTTCAAGAAGATCGGGGCGCTAAGCTATGAGGTTCTTTGCATATTGAACTCTCTTACACTACCATACCAGTTTCGGGAGGGGGGAACATGTCGACTATATTGAGAGTCTAGATTGACCTACATGATTAATGTTTAGTAGTACCCTAAGAATTCGTTGGTTTACACCTTTGATGATAATATGGGAAATTTTTTTCTTTGCTATTTATGATGAGGAGAAGGCCCTTATTCATGAAAAATATTCTTCTGACCAGCTTGCCAAAAGATCCTAATGCTCTTTGGAAGATGTAACTCGATGATGCTTCTTCCAAGGCGGGAATCGAGTGTGGGGGTTGTGTTCATACAACAAACTTAGCGGAATGCAACCTTTTTTTTTAAAGTTAAACTTCGAAAACTACCAATAATATAACCAAGTATGAATACTTAGTACTAGGACTAGAAACAACACAAAAGCTTAATATCAAATATTTATCAATTTTTGGCGACTTTGAAGTAATTATTAAACAAGTGACCAATAAGTTCCAAACCATGAATCTTCTCTTGTGTGCATACATAAATCAAGTATAGGATCTAATTGATATTTTTTTTCTCCGTAATCAATTTCATGACCATACATGGAGAAAATAATCAATTAGTAGACGTCTACGTAGTCATTGCAACTACCTTCATGCTTCCAAATGAGTCTAAACTAAAATTCAAAAATTGAAATCCTCTAGAGATCCTTGATCCCCGATAATATCAAGGACTGGAAGGTATTTGATGATGATCAAGAAATAAAGATATTCATTGAATAAATTGGTGAATTCTCAAAGCAATGTATAGTTGAAGATATTGAATAAGGGCAAGTAGATGCTAATGCATCTCACCTCAAAAAACAAAATTAGGAAACATGACATTATATAATTGAAAAAATTACATCCATGGGGGCTAATTCGATTACAAAAAAATCTTTGATCACAATGAGCGATTGTTGCAAATATAGCCCTAAAACCCTCTAGCTTATACATAAAACATGTTAATATTTCTCGTGGAGGGGAAACATGATATGGAATTAAGTAGGAACACAAAAAAACACGAGATATAAGGTAAACACAAAGATGCAATATAAATAAATGCTCATTTCATTAATATCAAAGAATTGAAATATGCTTCCATACATAATGGAAATAAACTAGCTCGGATGAAGGTAACTTGTGTATGAGAAGAGATGTGGTGGCTACATGCCTATGAAATCTATTACAAATGAGGATCAAACACCTATTTATTGTTGATAAACAATGGAAAACCCTTTTCCATAAACATCCAAAAACCTAACCCTAGGGAGATGAAGCATGAAAATTGTCGGCCACATTGGGGTAAGTTGGTACATCAACTTCCACAAGTCATAAGTTTGGGATACGATCTCCATTTGATGCGTACTATTACAGACTTAATTTTGGAATCACTCCCAATACCAAGATCAATATAAATTAGGGTCTATCATACTATAAATCAGTTGCTACATGCCCTAAACAAGTCATCCCAATGATGGTTTTCGTCCATGAAAGTTTCATTGCTTGGATGCTAGTTGAAGTCTTCCATTGAGCCATCAACGCACCCCCTAGAGCTGCAGAGTAAGTGCTTTCTGAGCATCTAATCCCATGAAAGGATTGTAGAGCATCTAGGCCCACTTGAAAATGTGTTGGTTGAATGGGAGCAAATTGTTCATAGGATTCGGGAATCTTCCCACCCTCTAGTGGCTTATAGAAGTTCTTCCATCTATCACATCATATGATAACTTTCGAATATGTACACCATGGAGCCATTGAACCTCTTATCCTCCTATTCCAATGAAAAAAAGGATACCTCTTCATCCATTTTTTGGAAAATCCATTCAATGATCCATTAATGGAGATCAAAGCTCTTGGAGGTATCATTTTCATGTAATGTTTTTTCTCCCTGGAGTGATGGTGTTGATGTGATGAGGACAAGATCGAAGCTGGAGAAAGTTGACATCGAATCGATCCAAATGGTTGTAAATTCTCCTTCTACTTCATAATAAAGATATTTTTCTCCTTTCCTAATACATGTGCTCATTATGTTATATGTGTATTTTCAAATGAAATCGATTCAGATTTGATTAATATGAATAGATCATATGCCTTTATGTCATTTTTACTGTCTTCTATTTTCCATTGCATGTACCAATCAAGGGATTTTAGTTCGATTGAGAGTGATGGAAGTGGAAAAAAGGGAGATGAGTAGTATAATATCACAAGTTGGTATTCTTATCTAATTTATTTATCTTAAGGAAAATGTCGAATGTATTTCATCCGTTGTTCTAAGTGCGACCACCACACTTAGGGAAACATATCTATATGTGAGGTTTGATTCCTATAAAACAAATTGGTGATCATACTCGAGGATTGAATGAGCTTCCCTAGTAGTTTTATCCTTGTTTATTAGCCTCTAGTAGACTTTACTTGCTTTATTTTAGTCATTTGAATGTGTTTTAGTAAAGGAAGTGTGTTTGATTTCCTATTTTTGAGTTTCCTCTAGCACCAACGCACTTGTTGATCTTGACACAATGCTACTGCATAGCACTATTAGCTTTGGGAAAATGCTATTCAATACACTTGTCTCCCACTCAGGGGTGCGTTGCTCTATGAAAAACCAAAAAATCATCATATTTTTTGTCTTTTTCCATCCATTTTAGTGTCTTAATTGCTGATTTTTTCAAGTGTCTAATTGTCTCTAGAAACCAAATTGCTTCTACTATATTTCCTCACTTTGGACACTTGTTTGTTCAATGTTTCTTTGTTTTTTCTTTATCATTGTCGAATAACTCCAAATTTTAAAGTTTTAAATTTGATAAATTATTCATTTTTGAAAGAGGAATTGTCATTTAAGTCTTCGTTTCTCTCGGAAAAGTATTGATTAATTGTTTGTGAATTTTAGTCATTTACACTTAAAAGGAACCGAAAAGAAAAAACATGCATTTGGATATAGAGGTTGTGAGTGATGCATAGGAATAGTTAGGGAATTTTCATTTATATGTGCTCGATTGTTGATTTCTTACAATCTGATTTCTCTATCCCTTGTAGCTAAGATTTTCATTGATCGACATTTAATCGAAATAAATGCCTATCATCATTATTTAATTCTAGGAATGTCAAATACATATCATGGTGAACCTAAAACACAAACTTATTAGAAATATCAACTTAAAATTTATCTAAATTAATCTAAGGGAGCATTGTCACTTAACGATAACATTTAGACGTCTAGGCTAGAGATGTGTTCCGACGTCTGTAAAACATAGCGACTATTTGTTTAATTGGTCTGCGATACATTCTAATTGTGATACCTCATTCCACGTAGGTAAGTATATCAAATCTCATCCACGTAACTTTGGGTATATCGTGTAGTGTTCTAGTATGAAAAGTATAAGGGAATGCTCTCCATTGTGTGGTTTCACATTAGACAACGCTTATACAAATTGGGCCTCTACGTACCATTGAGTATATTTGGGAGGAAAACATTAGTTTACTTACCATTCATAGGTAACTAGAGTCATCCGCCTTGTACGATGTGATACGGAAAACACAACATTCGGGAGATTTCCTACACGTACATAAGTCCTTGGTTCTTGAGGGTGGTATATTACAGTTCACTATTTCTTGGTAAACCTTCTACCTAGCATTAGAAATTTTTTTATTATTATTTTTTTGTATTAAAATAAATAAAAAATCGTGGAAGAAGATGAACCCTTTCCCCTGTTGTTCTCATAGGAAATCGAATAAACCACCTTTACTCGCAGAAGCTACACCTAGTAGGCGAAGGCGAGATCGTCCCTACCGAGTTTGGTACCTCTGGGAACCTTTGGTGCTACATATTCATCTAATTTACCAGAGTCATATGATCCTTTGAGTACCAAGTCTCAAGTCGTTTCTACCGATCTCGGTTTATCCTGCTCTTTCGTCGAGACATAACCCTCACGGGTTACTTGAGGACACCGAAATTCAATCCGGTGAAACGATAAATCTAGAACACGAAGTTGTTCAATTGGAAGTTGATACGGAACCTATTTTTTCATTTACCAGATTATCTTGATCCCGAAGTTGAACAACAAGAATTTTGTTTACCATCTTTCGGAGAGACAATCAAATGGCTCATCCTCACTCATCCGTAACCATTGAGTCTTCCTCTTTACCATAGAGTTTATTGCATGAAATTTATCTCGAGGCCTTATGGTGAAGTACTTGCACCGGTTTGATTTCAATAGAGGAATAAACTTCACGATGTAATATTCCCAAATGGGAAAAGTCAGCAATACATGCATGAAAAATACATTTTCTAGAAATATAAGTATTAAAAGAAAAATTAAGCCCATGGATCCATTATATCCGACATTATAGCAACCAAATATGAAAGGAAATCTAGTCTCTTTTACATAGATCTAAGATGACCTAGGAAGGGTTTATTGACGAAATGATATACATGAAATTTTTTGTTGTAGATCTATGGATGAATCCGCTATCGTATGGCTGAAACAATCGCATAAATATGGTTGATCATGCAAAGAAATGGTAGTATACTCTCCTACTAGCTTTCTAGAAGTAGAATGAACCTCCTTCAAGGAAACTAGCTCTAAATACAAGGGATTAAACCCCTCCTTGCAATACCTTAATAAATAACACAATTAGTGAAAGGGACTGCACTATTGCTGAAGGTGACTACTTGGCCTAACACCGGGTAGTGGAAAATATAGTACAAAATGCTCTCCTCATATTTTTTTGAACAATCAAGAGTGGGGAATTACCGCATGAGAAAACCCTTGTACTAAACAAGTGCAACACTTAGCTAAACAACCAAAGGATGCAGAGAAGTCTAAATAGACCACATACAAAATATAATCTTCAATCATGCCCCATATGGTTTCCATCCCCTTTATTATATAGTTGATGAGCTTTCTCACCAAGGGACCCACCCAATTATGAGGTTGCTTCCATGCAAAGGCTCCTCCACCAAAATTAACGCGGTCTCCATTAGTCTTGCTCACCTATTTACAATTGTATTTGATTTAGTCAAACTTGAATGGATCTTCATGCATTGTTTCTTTTCACACTCAAGGTGTCTTCATTTTGACTAGCTAGAATGATCTTCATTCACACTGAAAGTCTGTCTTTATTTAGGATCCACTCCTCATATAATAATGCTATTGACTTGGTCAAGCTTGAATTTGTCCTCACATTTTAGACCCTGTTCACACATGTGGATGCTTTGATCTAGTTATTAACATGATCCATTTTCACATTATGAGGGATTTTATGCCTACTTAAGCAACTTATGAGCCTTCTTGCCCATTTATTCATCTAACTAGATAAAAAAAGAAAAATTAATATTCCTATTAGTTGCATGATAATTTAGGAATATTACAGTCTTCCCCTCCCAAAGGTTGTTTGTCTTCAAGAAACTGCAAAGGGTGCTACAAAAATCTCCCCTCCTCCTCTTGGGGCCTCCACATCCAATAGTCTCCACCATTGCTTTAGATATTATGTAACAATTCTCGTTTCCCAATGGTTCCTCCCAAGTGTGAAAGTTGGCCTTTGGTGGATAAACCAAATGGATCTCATCATGAAAGAAAAGGAAGGTCTATATAGAAAACTTCTTGCTGATCAACGAAACTCCTCAAGATAGAAGTGATGATAATCATGGGGAATTTCATCGTCAATGAAGGACTTCCCACCTCCATGCTATCATCCAAATGAAATGAATTACCTCCCAGACTTGGTAATTCATGGAAAATATCCTCCCAAAATTCTCATGAGAGGTGTGTCCCAAGTGTTCCAAACAATCATATGGTCCACCTCATAAAGAAACAAGTGATCTACTATAGTGGCCATATCATCTTTCATGCCCCCTTGAAAAAAGTGTGGGAATTTCTTCCCCAAAGGACACATCCGACCAATGTGTCTCTCCTCCAATCATGTTCCCAGAAAAATATAAGAACATATTCAACATATGGAATCATAATTGAAATCATGCTAGCTTCCATATGAAGTAGAGGAGAAGGACAATGGTCCCTCATGTGAAACCTGTCGCGAGTTTTTCTCTAAGCGCCATAGAGTACGATATAACAAGTGTTCTTTCCACCACTTGTTTGTTGTCCCATCCTTCTTGTATGCTTGGAGAATGTGTATGATAGTTGGTGCTAATGAAGCACACCATGAAGAATACAACATCTCCCCCAAAATCTCTTAGGGGATGGTCAATATCTCCATTGCTCATGGCTCAGAAAGTAACCCATGAAGCCCATACAGAAAACGTGCCCCATCTTGGAGCAAAGCCCTATACATGATTTATTTAGAAAATAAAAGCATATAGTAGATACATTATTATAATTAGAAATACAAGTCTTACCATACACTTGATCCAAATCAATAGAGGTAACTCATGGATGAGCTCCCTCTCACACCCGATTAATAAGGAGGTAGTGATGATAACTCTTTTCCAAGAGCTATGTTCATCCTCAAAAAAAATGTTCTATGTACTTCCTCATATGAGAGTGCATCTCCTCTTTAATTTCACTCGAGATGAATCCATCTAAGATAGTACGGTATGTTTTAATGAAGCTAGTGGGTTTTAGAAAGAAAGATCTCATAGGCTACAATAAGTGTTTTTCCTTGAGCTTGGAGTCTCTAGTCAAATAAATCTGATCATGAGAGTAAATGACTCCTTTAACCACCTTGTACCTCCTATCCATCACTTGCCCATCAAGAGCCTTACATGTGAGAGGTTCTTGGAATTTTCCACTAAGAGTTGGGACTCCCCAATAAGAATCTAGGCTCCCCAACAATGATAGCGTTGTAGAAATATGAAATGCAGCCTCTGTCATAACATGGCTATCCTCTTTTTCATACTTGATGCCAAAGTCACATGTTGGAGAACTATCAACTTTCTTTTGTTGCCCTCTCTTATAGCTGATCTTGCTCGGGGACAAGATTGAAGTAGATGGAAGTAAACCTCTCCATGAAATTTTTTTTCCTTCCAAAACTTCCTTAATTTGGCCCATGCATGCTATGATGTTAATATCCTCTTGTCATGTTCAAAAAATATCTTTTGTGAGTGAAAATATCATTGACTACCCCAAAGATATGGAGTGGCCATGTGACATCATGTCCATGCCATCATAGAATTCTGAATTCTCCTTTTCGATGCAAATAGTTGAGTGGGAGAATGTGATGTCCATTTGAGAAAATTTCTTATCTCTCCTTTTAATCCATGAAATATTCCTGTGTTGTGCTAGCTTCTCCCAAGGTTAATTCCTTATCCAAGTATGTAAATGTTTCCCATAATTGGAGTGAACACTTTATTCTTCTCCCCATCGGGGGTCTCCATGGTGGAATGCCTCCATGCAAAGAGACATCAAGGTATAGAGCGGGAAGTATATGTGTGTGGATTGATTTTTCCTTGCCTTCACTGCACAACTCCTCTTGCCTTATTTTGTACATCAAAATTCTGAAAATAGAGAGGGGTGTATGCTTCTCATCATATGATTCTTGCCCTCCTCTTGTCCTTCTTCTATCTTCAATATCTCACCATTTGACAATGATGGCACATGATGCACATGGATTGTTCCTTGATCTCCATATGTGAGATTCTTTGGAACTCCTTGAAAGGGTGCAATAGTTTCTCTCCTGGAGTAAGTGCTCCATTTTCCTCTTCATGAGGCACTAGATGTGCTCTTTTTCATGATTGCGCTATTATCTCCAGCCTTCTCTTCCTCCTCTTCAATAGTTGAAAATGCTCTCATCTTAATAAAGAGACCTTAGATCTTGGTCTTCTTTTGAAGGAGGAATATCCATGTCTTCCTCTTGAGAAGAAAGCTCTTCATGCAATGAGGACTTTTTCCCTGAAAGATATCTTAATATTCCTAATTTAGCTTCAACTAATAGGAATATTAATTTTTTCTTTTGAAATCATAGATGCATGAATAATTGAGCAAGGAGGCTCCTAATTTGCTCATAGTATGAATAAAAATCCTTCCTAATGTGAAAGGGGGATCATGAAATAACTAATTCAAGAATCTCACATGTGTGAACAAGGTCTAAAATATTTGGAAAAGGTCAAGTTTGACAAAGTCAACATGATTTATTCTCAAAGAAGTGGATTCTAAATAAAGCAAGTTCAATGTGAATAGAGATCAATCCGAGCTAGTTAAAATGAAGGCACCTTGAGTGTGAAAAGGACAGGGCATGAAGAATCGACCAAGGTTGACCAAGTCAACAAAGTCTGTCTAGATACATTTCACCATCTTGATGGACAGTGAAGTTTTTGTGGAGGACCCTTTCATGGAAGCAAACCCTCATGGTGGGTGGGACCCATTGGTGAGGAAGCTCATCAATTATATAATGAAGGAGATGGAAATCATATGGAAATATTGGAGATTATATTTTTTTATGTGGTTTTCTTAAACTTCTCGCATACTTGGCTTATTAGCTAAGTTGTCATGACCGCTTAGTGCAAGAGGTTTTCCGGGGTGGGGATCCTACTCTTTCTTGGAGATCTTGTTTGAGAAATCTAAGAGGAGACTTATGATCTAAAGTTTCCACTACCTGGTGTTGGGCTAGCTTACCTTCAGCAAAAATGCATTCCCTTTAGAAAACTACGTTATTTCTTAAGGTGTGCGATGGAGGAGTGAAAACCCCATTTTGAGGAGCTAGTTTCCCAGAGGAGGATCGAGCACTTTTCTTTGGGAAAGCTAGGGAAGCATATACAGCCATTTATGTTTTTCAGCCATTTTTATGCAGAGATTTAGCTATACAACATGATTCAGCCACGTATTTGCATCAGCTTCTCTCTAGTACATCTTTTTACGTAAAGAAACCTTGCTCAAGTCTTCTTAGATTTGTATAAAAGAGATTAGATCTCTGTTTTTATGTCTAATTGAGTATTATAATAAGAATATTAGATACATTTCTCTATTTTCTGAGTTAACCTCTATTTATACTAAGCATTCTCTTATGCGACGTACTACGACATTTTTGCATACTTGGGTTTTGTGTAATTTTTTAGTTGTCTTGAGCATGGGAGGCTTGTCGTAACTAGGTTAAAGTCATTTTTTTCTAGAAAATATTTTGCATGAATGTCCTATATTTTCCATTCTAAGGTACAAAACTGTTATTTTCCAATTTTTTAACTCAATATTAGAAAATAACATTTTTGAGGCAAAAAATAAAGCCGTTTTCCCCACTTGTTGAATTGTATAAAGGCATAGTTTGTTGTTGTGATTGTTATTATGATGGCTATGTGTTGAAAACACATTACATGAGTTTGATTACTCATGTTCTCCAATTTTGGAACACCTTAAGGTGTTCTTATTGTTGTATAAAACTCTCATATTTGAATATTATAGTGGTATCGAGAGTAACAATCTTGGCTCGACCCATGTAGAGCTCAAGTATTATGGAGTACTTCTCATGGGGAGGAGGATATTTGCAGAAGAAATCAGAGAAAAACCTTGTTGTCTAGAGAAAAGAGGTTCTCAAAAATATCTCTTTTCAAATGTACGGGGCAAAAAGAAAGGGCATCAAAGAAATGAGGAGGGAAACACATGAAGATCCCTCAAAAAGATCTATACAGAGGAGGAAGATTCTAAGACCTCATATTTTCGATATGAGCCCTCAGTCCATATCATCAGATCTACCACATTCTATCAGCAATTTATTCATGAAGAGGAAAGAAAGGATATGTGTCAAGAAAGATATCTCTTGGTGATTATTTGCGGAATATGAGGCTCAATGTAAGGAGTTCAAAGATCACTTGAATTTCCAAGGGTTTTCCAAATGAAGGAGGAGAGAAGAGCACAAGGAGAAAGAATCAGGGTGAGGGTAGATTATTTCTATCTACTTTTGATGGATCACCTCTATGTCCAACTAGGGCTTGGGTGGAAGGAGCTAGACACCCTTGTGCGAGCAACATCAAGTGTTCAGACTTTGAAAGCCATCAAAGTAGCAATGTTTGCACTTTGAGGGTAAGGCCTATGATTGGTGGTTGTTTGAATCATTTTCCTTAAAGAATGTCAAATACATCATACTTATGCAAAATGTTCATTAAAATATTAGTGAGAGGTTTGATGAGATTTCATGTGAAACATCTTCTATTGAAACTATCATACCATATCAAACAGAGCTATTTGCATGAGTTGGGAGGGTCTGTAAATACTAACTCCATTTCTGAAAACCAATGAAGAAGAGGTGATCTTGTTTGAAAGTACCTTTCCAAGAGCAAAGATCTCCTTTGGATGAAGGGATTTATTCTCAAAAGAAAGACATAGAATATTCCTTCTTCAAAAGAGGACCAAGATCTAAGGTCTCTTGTTGAAGGTAAGGCAAACTTCAATTAGTGAAGAAGAGAAAGGAGAGGTAGGAGAAGATAGTACAATCATAACAAGGGCACCTAAAGCACCCTCATAAAGAAGAGGATGGATCACTTGCTCCAAAGAAATAAACTCTTGCACTCTTGCTAGGAGCTCCAAAGGTCTCACATAGAGCTCTTGGCATAACACATGAGCAACATGTACCTTCATTGCCAAATGTTGAGATATTGAAGGTAGGAGAAGGAAAAGAGGGGAAACTGGCATCACACAGATGGAGAGCATGTACCCTTCACTATTTCAAAGTTTGAAAGGACAAGAAGGCAAGAGGATCTATGTAGTAAAGGGATGGGCAAATCTGTCCACCCTACATTCACATCCTACTCTATGCCTTGATGCCTCTTTGCGAGGAGGCATTTCAGCGAGAAGACCTCCTGATTGGAGGGAAACTAAAAGTGTTCTCTCAACTATATGCAACAACCACCTATTTTGTTTAAAGAGGAACCTTGGAAGGAGCCACTACAGTGCTGAAAATCATTGATGGAAAGCTAGGAAAAATTTCTAAAATTGACCTTGTTTTCTTCCATTCATCTATTTGCGTTGGAGGGAATAGATTCTGAAATTTGTGCTGATATGAGCATAGTATCAAAAGGCTACTCCATAGACTGGGGCAGCGAAGAAGATACTCCAATATATAATGAATATTTCTGAACATAACATAATTTCATTTTTTCTATGTAGGGAGAAAAATTGTGGAAGTTTTGAGAAAGATAACCTTTTCAAGGGGAGGGTGACTTTCTAAACTTCAATCTTGTCTTGAGCAAGATCAGTACGCAAGAAAAGGCAACAAAAGGAAGTTGGGAATACTCAACATGTGACTTTGACATCAAGCATGTCAAGGAGGAGAGCCATCATATGAAAAATGCATCAATTCATATTTCTACAATGCTGTCAATGTTGGGAAGCTCTAGACCCTTATTGGGAGTCCCAACTCTTGATGGAATATTCTCAAGGACCTATTCACATGTAAAGGTTATTGATGGGCAAGCACAAAGGATTGGAAGTATAAAGTAGTTGATGGGATCATTTATGTTCATGATCAGATCTACTTTGACTAAAGATTCCAAACTGAAAGAATAAACTACTTGACACAACCCTATGAGGTCTCTAGCTCTCAAACCCCACCTAATTTCATTAGTAACATATACATACTATCTTAGATGGATTCATGTGGGAAAATTTCAAGGAGGAGATGCACTCTCATATGAGTGAGAGTGCATGAATCATTTTCTGGTTGAGGAGGAACATAGCTCTTGGGAAGAGTTATCACTATCACCTCCTTATTCATTGAGTGTGAGAGGGAGTCTCATCCATGAGCTACCTTGCTGATTTTAAACAAGTGTATGACAAACATTGTATTGTTGAATCTCATGATGTATTTATTATATACTTGTATTTTCTCAACACTCATGTGCGTGTCTTGGCCCCAAGAGGGGGCACTTTTTCCGATGACCTTCATGAGCCACTTTGGGCCATGAACAATGGTGATGTTGGCCATTCTTTGGGAGAGTCTTGGAAAGATGATGTACCCCTCATGGTGTGATTCATCAACACCAACCATCATACACCTTCTCCAAGCATGCAAGAAGGATGGGGCGAAGAACAAGTGTTGGGGAGAATGCTTGTCATGTCATATTATATGGAAGTTAGGAGGAAAACATGTGTGGTTGCACATGAGGGACCATTGTCCTCTCCTTATTGTATATGGCAGCTAGCATGATCTTACTTATGATCCCACATGCCGAAGATGCTCTTATTTTTTGATGGGAACATGGTTGGAGGAGAGACACATTTGTTGGGTGTCTTTGGGGGAAGAGAGTCCCTACTTTTTTCTGCACTACATGTCCCAAGGGGAGCATGAGAAACTATATGGCCACCATTGCATACCACTTGTTTCTTTATGATGTGGACCATATGTTTGGTTGGAGCACTTGGGGCATGCCTCTCATGAGTAATTGGGAGGATATTTTCTGATGAATTACCAAGTCAGGAAGGTGATTCATTTTATTTGGATGATAGCATGGAGGAGGGGAGGCCTCCATTAATGATGAAATTCCCCATGATTGTCATCACTTATCTTGAGAAGGCCATCGATCATCAAGAAGGGGTTCCATAAAAAACCTCTCATTCTTTCATGATGAGAGCCATTGGGTTTATTCACCAAAGGCCAACACACACTTTGGAGGAGCTATTGGGAGATGGAATTTCTTGAAGTACTGAAGCAATGGAGGAGACTATGGGATGAGAGGGCCACAAGAAGAAGAGGGAGATTTTGCAGCACTTTCAGTTGCTTGAGGAAAAGAAACATTTGGGAGGAGGAGGATCGTAATATTCCTAATTTAGCTTCGCCTAATAGGAATATTAATTTTTTCTTTTTGAAATCTCAGATGCATGAATAATTGAGCAAGGAGGGTACTAATTTGCTCAAGTATGAACAAAAATACTTCCTAATGTGAAAGGGGATCATGAAACAACCAATTCAAGCATCCACATGTGTGAAAACAAAGGTCTAAAATATGTGGACAAGGTCAATTTTGACAAAGTCAAAGCATGATTTATTCTCGAAAGAAGTGGATTCTAAATAAAGCCAACTTAATGTGAAAAGAGATCAATCCAGCTAGATAAAAATGAAGGCACCTTGAGTGTGAAAAGGACAGGCATGAAGAATTAGTCAAGGTTGACCGAGTCAAAAAAGTCAGTCTAGATACATTGCACCATCTTGATGGACAAATACACTTTTGTGGAGGAGCTTTTGCATGGAAGCAACCTCATAGGGGTGGGACCCATTGGTGAGAAGCTCATCAATTATATAATGAAGGTTATGGAAATCATATGGAAATATTGGAGTTTATATTTTTATGTGGTATGCTTAGAATTCCTACATACTTGGTTTTTTAGCTAAGTTGTTGCACTACTTAGTGCAAGGGTTTTCTCGTGATCCCGTACTCTTTCTTGGAGATCTTGTTTGAGAAATCTAAGAGGAGACTTCGATCTAAAATTTCCACTACTTGGTGTTGGGCCAAGCGCTTACCTTTAGCAAAAATGTGTCTCTTTAGAAAAACCGTGTTATTTCTTAAGGTGTGTGTGAGGGGTGAAAACCCCATTTTCCGAGGAGCTAGTTTCCCAAGAGGAGGATCAGCCTTTCTCTTGGGAAAGCCAGGGGGAAGCATATATATCCATTTATTTTCCTTTTTAGCCAATTTTATGTAGATCTTTAGCTATACAACATGATTTAGCTATGATTTGCAACAACTTCTCTTGTACATCTTTTCTCTAGCAAACCTTTGTGTCTTTCTTAGATCCGTATAAAAGAGATTAGATCTCTGTTTTTTATGTCTCATTTAGTATTCTAATAAGAATATAATATATATTTCTCTATTTTCTAAGTTAACCTCTATTTATACCGTGTAGTATTTTATAGCTGACCGACATTTTGTAGTCTCGTGGTAATTTTTAGTTGTCTTTAGCATGGGAGGCCTGCTTAACTAGGGCCAGAAGGGCATTTGTTTATGAAAATATTTTTCATGCATGTTCTATATTTTCCATTCTAAGGGACAAAAAGCTGTTATTTTTCCACTGTTTTAACTCAATATTCGAGAAAATAACATTTTTTGAGGGCAAAAATAGTCGCTTTTTCCCCCACTGTGACTTGTATAAAGGCATAGTTTGTTGTTGTGATTGTTATTACGATGGATATGTGTTCAAACACACTACATGAGTTTATTACTTGTCGTTTCTCCAAATTTCTGAATACCTTAAGGTATTGTTATTGTTGTAGAAAATTCCAAATTTGGAATATTACAATATCATACAAGTTTTCATGCCATTCAATGGTTTTATGAAATGAAGCTAAGTTTATGGACCCTTCAACCCATGGAAATTTTTTTATTTTTAATTTGATTTTATAGATTCCATAGAAGGTGTTTCATAAAATTTTTCATCAAACCTTTCTACTATTCTTCAATCTACTTTGCATAAGTAGATGTATTTGCGTTCTTTTAAGGAAAAAAGATTCAAAAAAACCACCAAGAATAAGCTCACCCTCAAGATGCAGCACTGCTACTTTAATGGCTTCCTTTTTAAAACTTTAGACGTTGTTGCACATAGGTGTCTAGCTCCTTTACCCAAACCCCTAGCTGGACGTTTAGGTGATCCATCAAAAATAGATAGAAAGAATCTACCCATACCATGTTGCTTGCTCCTTGTGCTTCTTTTCCCCTTGATCTTGCAAAAACTTTGGAAGTTCAAGTGATCTTTGAACCCCTTAGATTGAGTTTCATACTTTGCAAATAATCACCAAGAGTCTCCTTCTTTGCTACATGTCCTTTCTCCATCTTCTTTCATCATGAACAAGTGGCTTATAGAGTATTTTAAATCTACGATGTGGCCGATTGCTCACATCCACAAGATGAGGAAATAGATCTTTCCTCATGTACCTTTCTTTGTTGAGGGACTTCAGCCGCTTTTCCCTCCTCATTTCTTTGATGTCTTTTTCTTATACCCGCGAGTTTGAAAGAGAAGTTTTCAGAACTCCTTCTCTAGAAAATAAGGGTTTGCTTTATTATCTCTCGCATATCTTCTCCTTCCCATGAGAAGACTCCATAATGGTTGAAGAACATAGGCTGAGCCAAGATTAAGGCTCGATGATATCACGTGAATATTCCCAAATGGGGAGAAACTCGAAAGCAATACATGCATGGAAAACGCAATTTTCAGAAATATAGTATTAAAAAAATGTAGCTCACATGGATCCATTAGATATGACATTATAGCAACCAAATCTAAAGAAATCAGGAAAAAATCATTATAGCCTAGTTAAGCAGGCCCCATGCTCAAAAACAACCCAAAAACACCGAAAACCGCAAGATTTACTCACAACACAAGTTATTGCATAAAGTGAAAACACATTTTATATAGGGTTATACTCAAAAAATGGTGAGACAAATCATATTTGATGATTTATTAATCAATAGAGCACAAAAATAGAGATCTAGTCTTTACATAGATCCAAGATAATTCCTAGAAGGGTTTCTTGACAAAAATGATATACATGAAATTTTTCTGTCAGCAGATCTATGGCTGAATCCATGCTGTCGTATGGCTGAAGCACTACATAAATATGGTTGATCATAGCAAAGAAATGGTAGTGACTCTCCTACTAGCTTTCCAGGGAAGTAGAATGAACCTCCTTTATGGAAACTAGCTCAAAATACAAGGGATTAAACCCCTCCACCACAATACCTTAAGAAATAATGAAGTTACTTAAAGGACCGTGCTATTGCTGAAGGTGATTGCTTTGCCTAACACCAAGTAGTGGAAAAATATAGCACAAAATGCTCTCCTAATATTTCTTGAACAAGATCTCCAAGCAAGAGTGGGGAATTCCCACATGAGGAAAACCCTTGCACTAAATAGTGCATTATCTAAATAGCCAAAGGATGCAGAGAAGTCTAAAGGAGACCACATACAAAAGATAATCTTCAATCATGCCCCATATGGTTTCCATCCTCCATTATATAGTTGGGTAGAGCTTCCTCACCAAGGCCCCAACCTAATTATGAGGTTGCTTCCATGCAAAGGCTCCTCCACCAAAATTACGCCCTCGTCTCCATTAGTCCTGCTCCATCTATTTACAACGTGGTTTGATTTAGTCAACCTTGAATGGATCTTCATCGTGTTTTTCACACTCAATTTGTCTTCATTTTGACTAGCTAGATTGATCTTCATTCACATTGAGTTGTCTTTATCTTAGGATCCACTCTCATATAATAATGTTGTTGACTTGGTCAAACTTGACTTTGTCCTCACATTTTAGACCTCGTTTCACACAGTGGATGCTTGATCTAGTTATTAACATGATCCCTTTTCACATTATGAGGGATTTTATGCCTACTTAAGCAACTTATGAGCCTTCTTGCCCATTTATTCATCTAACTAGATAACAAAAGCAAAAATTAATATTCCTATTAGCTGCATGCCAATTTAGGAATATTACACAGAAAGGAGACAATCCTTTCAACTCCAACTCATTTTGGGTTGGAGCTTTATTTTTATCCTTCTTTTTCCCTGGCTGATCTACTCTTCACATGTTGATCTCGCTTAGTCTCCAAGTTCCCCGTAGATGCTTTAGAATATTTACTAGGTTATTTAACAATGGTTGAGACAACATCCCAGACTATACCATGTCTTTATACAGGCTTGCGACAACATCTACTACTATTTCATCTTCGATGTTTTCTACGACACCTAAGTCTCATATTTATGGTGGGTTGTTCATCCCACTAGTTTACCAAGATTTAAAATGGAACCTTTCTGTGTTTCTCCTCTAGTCCATGGACTTCACCCATGTCATCATCCTGGAATTTTTATCTCGGTTCCTCTCCTTACGAGCATCGAACGACTTGATCCTTTATTGAAATCATTAGCTCAATATCGAGTTGGTCCATCCAATTCTTGCTCCATATTATCCGAAAGATATTTTGGGATTCCATCATATGAAAGTCAAGATGTACAATATCCTTATACTCCATATGTCGAGGGGCAACAGTATGTTCACGCCATATGGTAGTACTCCCTTCATTTTTAGGTCAATCTTATGCTAGAATTCATGTTTGTCAATGGTAGCCTACCTTGCCTATCCAACAAAAAAAGAATGTGATCAATATCAAACGACTTCAACCTATTGCATCCACAACTACTATGCTTGTTATTAATCCCTTGGATGTTTCTCGACTTGCTCAAAGTGGTCATTGAACCCTTAAGCCTCAAGTTTTTAGGTCTGCGAACTTTGTCTTCTAGGTTGGTATACACTAGCCGATGCTTATTACGGGAATTTCCAAAACCACATGCTAGTTTTCCTTGTCACAAGCTTTCACTAGTCCCGTCGATCATTCACAACCTGCGTCCAAATTATCCTAGTGGGCAACAACAATTTTTATCAAATCCCATGCAGCATACAACAACCATTCCAACAGCTCAAGCTTATCCAAGTCCCTGGTTAGCAAGCTTATCAAGTTTGGTATTACCCCTATCCAGGTTTCCAATAGAAAAATCCTTATGTTGGTTCATAAATGGCCTATTGCTCAAGAAATTTCATCTTACCCTAGTTATGCTCAACCTAATCTAAATTGATAGTTTTCCTTTTTGTTGCAACACTAGAGTTACTTGATTTAAAAGCTGTCTCACTAATGATCTCCCATTCATTATTTGCCTTAGTGGCTCAGGTGATTCCTCATAAATTACCCTATGATATTCCAAAACTAAATGGAAATTCTAGAGAATATCCGTCACGTACGTTATGAATTATAATTTATGGTGTTCATTAAACTCTTGAATGATGATTCTATTACAATCCATCTTTTCAGGTGAACGGTGAATGGTCCCTTTCTACGAAGTGGCATATTGAATTACCACGAGCTTCTTTTTCGATAAATTTACATCTTTAACCACTACTTTTTTAACCCACTTCCAATTACCCATCGCATATGAAACCGGAAGAGAAATTTTTGACCAACTTTAAACATACCACTTCTACTCATATATCAGATCATATACATGAGTGGCATCATCATCATCGAATGGTTAAAACATTTGTTTATGATCAACTTTTAAAGTCGAGTGGTTTATGAAAGTCCTTGTATACATTCATCCATGAGGACATTTCTAAAGGCAGAGTTGTCACTAAAGAGCATGTAATTTCTTGCTAGATCACGGATTTGATTACTCAGCCTTCCATGATCCATGAAAATATTCCGAATGCACCGTGATGAAATTTTATTGTTCCTACTTCTCCATATGCGAAGGAAATTCACTACGTGATGGTGTGATTGGTTTTGCTAGCACTCTACCAGTAGTCAACCATTTGGTTCCACACTTGCTATTTCTCAAATGAAACCCTATTGCATTTGATCCTACGTTCTCTTATGAAATCACATGCCCTACCATCTAACAAGGGAAAAAGTGGACAAGAAACCCATATGTAAGAAGAAGGGGAAAGATAAGAAGAAAAAAATTAACCCTCACAGGGAAAAGTCATCTAATTCATCCGGTTCTTTCTAAAAACCTCATTACTCTTGTGTGATATGTGAAATGAGGAGAATTTACGCAAGATTTTCCTCATCGTCATAAGTCTCAAAGTTTCTTAAGACTTCGGCTACATCTATAGTGTAACAAATCCTTTTTCCAAACTCGGAAACACATAAAGGTTGTCGTAATCCTGTACTGTTGACAAGTGCTTATGCTATCCACCACTAAGCCCAAAAAATGATGTTTTGGTGTCTACTCAAAGTAAAGATTATAGTAATTATCTTTCATCATCGAATGGTTAGGCCATGTGATCAACCTACTACTTCGATTTCAACTCGTCCGATTCGCACTCGCCACTTATTATTCCTTAGTTAACAATAAAGCGAGCCCAAAGGGAGTCATCGATAAATCGACTTTCAACCTTCAAGCTCGTGCAACTTAAAATTATAACATAGTCAAAGCATATCTGGCTTAGTCACCTTTTTGCCATGTCAATGCTTGAGGTTCTTTTCAGAATTGTCCCTCCCAAAAGTAGGCTTTTTTTTCAGATCAATGGAATTGATCCAATGGATTCTAATCTTGTAGTCTTTAATCACGCGGGAGCTATGTGCCACAATTACTAGCATTATCATTTTTCATTCAAGTACATGTCCCTAAATCATCTCATTCATCGGACCATCATTGATGAAGGTGCATCTACTTTATCATGTATATGAGTTGTTGAAAGTCACTTGGCTCATCGAATTTATCACAATCACCTACGGTGTTGAAAGATTTCTCGTACCATACATATAAGCCTTATGGAATTCTTAGTAACCTCGTAAGTTGAACTAGGAGGAAAAATAGTTACTATTGAAGCGAGGTCATCGATGACCCCTTGACTACAATATATTAATTGGAAGACCATGGGTTTATGCTATGGCTGCGCTTGTATCTACTTACTTCCATATGGACATCTTCCATACAGTGAGGCATCATAGCCATTGATCAACCTCCTTCTTTTCCTCGGTTCCCCAAGAAAATGGAAGCATTCCACTATATCATGAACCTCTGCCATCTCTTTCGAACATTGGTGTAGGACTCTTTAAGGATTCTTCCCTAATGGGAACCTTTTCATTACCGTCGCACTGTGACATCAATGTAAATCACATAGATCGGCAATATGATATCTTCCACTTCTATCCGAATTAAGGAATATTCCCAATGATTTTGAAATGAATAGGTGGGTGAAATCACTAGCTAATTCCAATCAAGCTCAGCATAGAAATAGAATCTTTTTTGCTTATGCGGCTAATCCCGATCCTTTGTCGCGCGACTCGTTTGGGTCGATCGTTCTTTTGAATTATGGTACTTCTTCGTCGATCCTTTTTCACGTTTATTCTCAATCGATAGAGACATTATGGAATCGATGATGCCGCGAAGAAGAACCATGGGAAAATTCTCAACAACGCATCACTCCGTATTACAATGAAGATAGTCCAACCGAACTATATCACCCTACAGTTATCGTATTTCTCGATGAATTCCATTCCTATCCACAGCCGTCGATTATGAGCGAAACTCATCAAATATCGAAGAAACGATTTATATCGGTATTTCGATCAAACTCGGCATTGTGGAAAATATTCATGTCGGCACGTCTTGTTCCGCATCGAACTTGACACTTATCGTCTTTTTCCGTGAATTTCCCGAGATGTATTCGCTCGTCATATGAGGAAATTATAGGCATCGAATCCAATATTTTTGAGCGTGAGATTAAAATGTATCATAATGTCAAACCGGTATGACAAAACCTCCATCCTATTCATCCTAAGAAATTTGTTTCCATTAAACGTAGAGGTTGAAATTTTTTTCCATGTTGGTTTTCCATTTACTCCCCGTTCTTCTTATTGATTGGGTTTCCAAGATTTTTCCCGTCATGAAGAAAACATGGGACAATTAGGAGGTGTTGATTATTGAGATGTTAATAATGCTTTTATCGAAAGACAAATATCCCACTCCCTTTATCAACCAAATTATTGATGATTGTGCTATATGTGAAATATTTTTCTTTCATGGATGGATTTTCGGTTACAATCACATCAATATTTTCCCAAAGGATCAATATAAAACAATCTTTATCCATCCCTAGGGAAAATTTGATTATCAAAAAACTCCCTTTTTGGTTTAAATAACACCTGGGCAACATTCTATAGGGAAATGAATTATGTTTTCCATGACATCAAACACATTGTTCAATCGTATCCTGGATGAATTACCCCGTACATTCACACGGAAACAGGGTTGACCAACCCGCTACATTTAAGAGTGATATCTTAACGATGTCGTCACGAAAAAAAGTATGCCTCAATCAAAACATATGTGTGTTTGGTGTCAATTTTGATCATTTGTATGGATTCTTCACATCGAAATATGGAATTCGACTCGGATCCCTTGAAGGTCCGGTGCCATTCTGATTTGTGCATGCGCCTTCCAATTTACATCGACTCCGCAGACTCCAAGGGAAGGCTCAAAAATTTAAGGAGATTCGTTCCCAATTATGCTGAAATTGCTAAAGGATTTACTCAACTCTTGAAAAAGGGGCCGCTCCTTCCATTGGGATGAGGGCATAGTGCAAGATTCCTTTGGTTTTCTTAAATATACCCTTGATACTGAGCATCATTAATGTATCCCCCAAATTATCGCGAGTGACTATTTCCTGTATCTCGCCATCGCAGATAGAACCATCGCTAAGTGGTTTTAGTCCAAGAAGAAGATGGGATTGAAAATTTGATCTATTATTTGATTCATAATCTCAATGATAGAAAATTTAAGTACACTTATGTCGAGAATCTCACTTTGGCAAATCTGTTCAGGCATAAAAATATTTCTCCATTATATCCTCGCTCCGAAAGACCATTGTCATTTCGAATTGCAACCCCATGGCATTCATTCTATCACGTCAATTGCTGGTGAAAATATTCAAAATGGATCGTCATTTTTTAGGAATTTAATAGAATTCATCAAATCGAACTCAAATAAGTCTCTTAGTTTTCATTGAGCTTATTCGCAACCTTCCTCGAGTAGCACCGAGTCTACTACGGAACCATAAATTTCAAATGATTCTTTGTTTCGATCATGTCATCTAACCCGTGGTATGTATATTTTCTCATCTATCTCCAAACCCAAACTTTCGCTCAATACCTCTGCATTCACAATAATGACATATTCGATACCAAGCCAAATATTATCCGATCGTCTGTGATACACTTTATCATTGTGGTGTCAATACAATTTTACATAGGTGCCTCACTCATGAGGAGGCCAAGAAAGTTTTAAATTATTTCGCTAACTGGGTGCCTATGGTGGACATTTGTCTAGTTTTTTCTACCGCGCAAAAGATTGTCAACATTTGGTTACTTCTCGCCTACCATATTTCATGACTACATTCTCACCATTGCACTTTTTCATGCTTGCCATATATTTGATCATAAAACGCGCATGCCTCCAACACCAATTCATCCCTGTCATTGTTGTTGGAAAATTTACGTAAATGGGGGCATTGAATTCATGACATGTAACTCTCGCCGGCCAGAATGGCATATTATTTTTACGCCGTTGACTATTTTACCAAGTGCGAGGGCGATGCCTACATGTAACAATACGGCGAGCAAATGGCATTATTTTTCTTGAACCATGTGGTTATACTATGATGTGCCGCAAAGCCATAGTAAAAGATCATGGAATATGTTTTCGTAATCACATGATGACCGAGTTGATCGCAAGTTAGGACTGTCGTATGATAGTTCTACCCCTTAATATCTCGTGAAAGCTAATGGAAAAGTTGAAGCCATAAATAAAAATTCTTAAGTGTATGCTTCAACACATGATTTGGGTTCTACAATGAAACAAGAATTTAATCCTCTACTCGGCTTTGTGGGTGTATCGAACCTCGGCTTAGAAAAGAGAACGGATTTACTCCATTTCAACTCGAGTTTATGGTATGGAAGCTATCTTACCAATTCAATGTGAAATTCCATTATTGAAACTCGTGATTAACCCGCTACTCGACACTTCTAACAAAGAGGCAAATCTTTAGATTTAATCCATCTAGATGAAACATGTCGTGAAGCCACATTGGTAACGAAAGCACATACGAACGAATCAAGGCACAATATGACCACAATGTCAAGCCGCACACATTCTTGGAAGGAGACCCCGTCTTGTTTATGATTAGGAAGTTGACAAGATAGGAACAGAGAAAATTCAAACCATTATGGCATGAACCCTACATTGTCAAGTATTTTTGGATAAGGGTGCCTATGAGTTGGTAGATTATGATGGGATTCCATTGGTTTTAAACCTTGGAATGGGTTATATCTTAAACGTTATTATGATTTATTCTATGCGGTAAACACTTTATGATACGATATATATGATTTTATTGCGTGTGTGTCACAAATGTTTGTCTTTTATATTTTTTCATGTGGTTAGTAATCCTCTTTGCATTTTGTTGCGTATCTCGCAAATATTCGAAACCATTTGTTGGTTATGTTGATGGTGCTATTCATCGTATGTGAAAATCTATCCTCCGCAACATGGGCCATATTTTCTCCAAGTGGCTGAGTTAGTGAGTTTCCCAAGGGATTTATATCGGTCGTATCTACCAACAATATCGCTAAGTATAGCGCATTGATCGAACCCTCTCTAATTCCATTTCACTTGGAATTAGCCACGTCATCATCATGCTAGACTCACAACTTGTCATAATACAAGTTACTAGTGCTTATACTATCCCTAAAATCAGGTTATTCATTGTATTTTTCCTCATAGTTCATCTTTGGAAAGACATTTTGATTACATCCAATATCAACACATTTCGCAAAATTTAACACTTTGACTGACTCTATGGAGAATTATGTGTTAAATAAATATTTGCAAACATATGCAAAGATATATTTTCAATCCACATCAAACAATTGAATATGATTGCAAATACATAATAGGAAAAAACTAAAGAGTAAAATAGATATATAATCGAGGTTTTAAAAAAATTGTGTCCAAGACACATTAGTCATATGACCTCAAAAATGCATATAGACATATCATAATCTAAGTAGACCTAGTGGTGCTCATGATAACATTTCATTGCTTGGGCTATCATGCCCAATAGCCTCATCCATAAGCTAGGCTACGCCAATAGTATGGCACTGTAGAATCCCATAGGTAACTCTCAACACGAACATCCGGGAATCTATAGAGTCAACCCCCTCGCATGCTGCTCGTAACTTAGCCCGAGTCTCAGTCAAAATCCAAATCTCCGAAGGAATACTCTCCGACAATCCTCGCACCGGTTCACTCGCCTACTATGCATGACCCACTATTCAAACAATACCCACATATTCATACATATTTTTTTAGTTTAGTCTTCAAAAATAAAAAACAAAAAATATGTAAAAAACCTAAAAAATAAGAAACACGGTCAAAACATTTTACCTATAAGCACCCCATTGAGCGTCGACCGGTAAAATCATCGGGTCTCCACGAGAACCCATCCTTGCATATGGATGCTTCTCATGATGATATGATGTCATTGGCTGCCATGAAGAATGTAGTGAAAATGAGATCGACGAATGAAAAACATGTGTAGCTATCAAATCTACCCACCGCGCATCCATGCATCCCCTAGGACCTACTAAACCTAGTGTCACATGCTATGGCTGCATCAATGGAACTCGTATCCGAAATAAAAGTGATCAAGATCGACCACAGTAGTTGAAATTCTTCATGTTGCCACTTTTTACTTTGGTTAGCTGTTATTTAATCCGAAGGAGTACTACTTCGACCCGAGAGTTGAACATGGTCAGCTCGAGACACTCAAACACATATTACATGTATGATCTATTTGTGACATGAAGTGTGCATGTCATGTCGACTAACTTTGCGATAGTGAATAGGAGCATTCGCAAAGGCATATCATGCACATATATGATGTTTATCTTTCCATCTTTTGCTAGGTTTTCGTACTTGATATTTATCTTTCGTATCGCGGCATGATCGTAAAATGAATCTTTGACCACAGAGATACCACTTTTATCTCTTTTTTCCGATCTCTCTTAAACACGAAAAGGAACCCCTCGAATTCTCTTTCAAAGCTCTTTTTCGTACTCCCAAAATATGAAAATATTTTCGAGCACTTTTCCTTTAGGCTTGTAAAAGGAATTGAAATGACATCTACCGAGTATAAGTTTAATCATTTTTCCCGAGTTGTGATATATTATTTTATGAAAAAGGATCACCCTAGTTGAACACGGCTAGGAGGTTCTCTCGGTATTATTTTGGTCTTTTTTCGGGATCCGTGGGGAAATTTTTACAGTGAAAAAATAACATGGAGTTTCTTTTCGTCTTTTTTAAAAACTCTCTAAACATGAAAAAAGACCAAGTTTTCACTATTGTTAGACTCATTAAAACATCAAACAGTGACGGACTTTCTCGTCATGGAAAATATTGAATTTAACCTTCGCTAGGCTTGTTCAAACATCACATAGCAATGGATTCACTTGAAGGGTGGAATTATACATCAAGCATATGTTATCTTCCCCAAGATTGTTAAAAAATAAGAGGTAGTGGTCAATAATGATCTGGGGAAAATTGGAAAGGGATAAATCACCTTATGGTAGCAAGTTGTCTCTTGAAAATGACACTCATTCACTTCATCTCCGTGACTTTTGGGTTGGGTTATCTTCTTGATGGTCTATCATTAATCAAAGAGATAATGTGTTATGCTCAAAATTGAAAAGTTCTTGAAATAGGTCCGAACTTGAGAGTTTGGAAAGGTCTCATCATTGCAATTCCCGAGTGTCGTGAATGGTTCAAAAACCGATGTCGTATGACAAGATATCATGTTTCTGTTTGTTTTTCCTCAAACAAAATTTTTTTGTGACTACATGCCGAGCTAGCATGCGGCACAATCAGCAGTGCATATTCCGGGAATATTTTGTGTTTTCGTAACCAGCATCCTGCTTATCCGGCATGTTATCGTTCATTAATTTACGGCATAGAAGGTGGTCGTTGGATATGTTTTTGATTAGACTATTGGATAAGAACACGTGGCAAGCTCGCGAGGCCTCCCACGTGGCCTCGGGATGGTGTAATAACATTTGTTTGGGTGCCTACAAGATTCAAACCGAGACCTCAGCGTGCCACAAATGTCTTAACTAGTCCGCCTACGCGTTTTTTAACACCATAGGGTCGACGTGTTTGATTTATGGTTTAAACAAACTTTCAGCGGATATAAAAAAGGGCCAGCCCCAACCATGAGAACCGATAGATATGACCGTAGATTAAGCTTTAAATCGCGAGACATCACCGTAACCTCTCGATAGAGGTTTAGTACTAATCACATGCGAAGTGTTATGGCAAAAAATGTCGTGGTTCACGAAATCGTGCGCATTCTAGGTTCGAGGCCTATTACACGAAGTTTCAATGATAATAATGTATACGGGCTGTTTGACAAATGGCCACCCCACTCGCTCCATATTTCACTTAAATTCTAACAATTTTATATGGTGAAAGTTATAGAGCCAACCTAAATTTAGGGTTTTGAATTTAAATTTAACTCCAGTTAAGTGCTCGTCTCCACATTTAGTGGAGATTTTTCTAGGTGTCATTGGGAAAATGTTTTGGGAGGTAAATTTTTGACCAATTTTGGTGAAACAAGATTATACCTAGACTAATTTGAGCATTTCGAGCCATCGGTAGAGGAAACAACCATTAGAGGCTTATAAACACATGTAATTTACAATTTTTGAGAATAAGGACAAGGAGGGACATGCTATTGGGAGTTGGACTAGTAGATGTGTAGCCTAGGAGGGTGAATAGCTGTCATCATGCCTACTATGTAAAACTTATGTGTGATTGTTTTTCTCGTTTTTTTCTGCACTATTGTTTAATGTTTTTAAGGCTATTTTTTCTTGCTTAAATTTCACTAATTCATCTATACTCATGGTTAAAACTCTCATTATTTAAGAAAACATGTTGAGACAAATTGTAAATGTTTTATATTATCGAAAGGAAACTTAGCACATCATAACTAATACACTCCTTTCGCGATCAAGTTGGTATTAGAACCAGAGTTTAATCTTTTTGGTGTTTTTATGTGCAAATATTTTTTAAATGTTTACAAAGAGGTTTTCATGCTAGTAGGCTCAAATTGCTTTAAGAGAGGAAAAGGCAAATTGGTGGAAGAAAGATGTTCTCAAAGTGAGCCAAAACAAAGGAGGGCAATATTGCCACATTCTCCACTCACCCTAGTTCACCTCCAAGAGAAGCAGCAGGCAACATCAAGCATGCCTCCATGGGAAGAAGAAACCCATGAAGAGGTGGATCCCAAAGAGAAGAAAGAGTGTTCAAGAAAGAATTCCTTGACATGAGTGAAATGGTGAGAGTCCCTTATCAAGAAAGGAATGAAAGAATAGAGGGAGAAGGGATCCAAAGTTCACAAGGAAGGCCAGGGATCACTAGGAGGTCACAATGATGAAGATAAATAAAAGAAGGAAATTGGAGTAAATGGAGGGCGGTAGAGAGTCACCATCCTCACCTCTCATCATCATCATCCTCTACTTCATCTTCAAAAGACTAACAACACACAAAGTCAAAGAACACCTGTAAAAGTCCTTTTTTAAAACTTGATGTTAAGTTTGAATTTCCGCGTGTATAATGGGTGAAGCTATTTTAGAAAATCTTGATAATTGGATTAGGCAATTGGAGGTTTATTTGAGAATTTAGAACCTCCATAATGATAACACCAAAATCCAACAAGCTTCATTGAGGATGGAAGGTGCGCCTTTCGTTTGGTGGGAAGCCAAGACAAAGGAGGAGATCAAGAAGCATCGTAATATTATTCTATCATGGACTGATTTCATTACTGCAATAAAACAACAGTTTTATCCATTAGCTCATATTCAGAAAGCCATAATGAACTAGCAAAATTTTAGACAATTGAAAGGACAAAACATACAACACCACCCAAGAATTTAGGAGAAGAGCTCTCTTATTAGGGGTAGATTTGCATATTGAAGATACTTTTCTCAAGTACATAGGGGGCTTACATAGCTACGTTAAACATACTATCCTCGTGTTTAATCATACAAGTCTAGATGAGGTATGTGTTCAAGCCACACATCTAGAAGCTAGAGGGAAAAATAGTTTTGAAGAGGGTAGAAACAAACCTTTTAAGGGGAAAAACAAAGAGAAGACCTCAAAAGGAAAAGGAAAAAAGAATGCATCTGTCAAGAAAGAGGGAGAGAATTTTTTTTGTAAACATTGTTCAAGAGAAGGCCATGAGAGAAAAATTGTTGGAAATTACATCCTGAAAAAGAGACCCAAGTATAACAATAACAAAGGGAAGCAGAAAACTGCAGCTACAACTCAACATGACTTAGGAGAGGATTTATGTGTTGAAACTAAAATTACAACCATGGGATTGAAGAACATGAAGGGGAAAGAAATTTAAACAAAACCCAGTACTGGTACTTCAAACTGTCACATACAAGCTCCAAATGAAGAAGAGAGAATTGAATTGTTTCATGTGAGGGTCATATCCAAACATACCAATATTGATACAATGTTTGACAGTGGGTCACAAGAAAAATTAATCTCTAAAGACTTTGTCAAGAAACTTAATCGTGAGACCATTCTAAATCCTAAACCATATCCAGTTGGGTGGATTTGTAAGGATGCAAATTTATAGGTTTCAAATAAGTGCATATTGCGATTTGCAATAGCTACAAATTTTGTTGACACAGTTGAATTAGATGTGGTTCCGCTTGATATTACAGGTATTGTGTTGGGCAGTCCTTACTTGTATGACAGGAAAGCGATGTCCATGAGAACAAATACCATTTATTCAAGGATGGCAAGGAGTAAATTATTAGAGCACATCGCAAGAAGACAAATATTGCAATGGTAAATGCTGGACAGGTAAAAAGGCTAGTGAATTCAAGTAAGAATTTTGTTCTTCTAATGATTAAGCCTAAAGCTAATGTTAATCATGAGTCATTTGAAGATTGTGATGATAAGCTGAAATCAGATTTATATGATGTAGTTGATGCACATCATGAGATGTTTCAGGAGCCAATAGGATTGCCTCCTAAAATGGAGATTCAACATGAGATTTAGTTACAACAAGATTGTCCTCTTCCAAACATCGGCATGTATCACATGTCGATAATGGAGAATGCTAAAATAAAGAGGCAAATCAAGGACTTGCAGGACAAGGGTTTCATAAGTCCAAGCACTTCCCCATGCGGTTCACCCATAGTCCTAATTCCGAAGAAAGATGGGACTTGGCGCATGTGTGTCGACTTCAAAGCTTTGAACAAGATAACCATAAAGAATCTATACCCACTCCCAAGGATAGATGATTTGCTAGATTAGTTGAAAGAAGACTTTTTTTCACTAGATTATATTTACGAAATGAATATCATCAGGTAAAAATTGCAAAAAGTGACATATGCAAGACTGCATTCAAAACCAAACAAGGACTCTTTGAGTGGTTGGTTATGCCATTTGGTTTGTGTAATGCACAGGTGACTTTCATGTGTGTTATGGATATTGTTTTGCGTACATTTCTTGATGAATTTGTGATTGTGTGTATTTATATGATATACTCATTTTTCAGCAAAAAAAGAGAAGAACATGTCTTGCATGTGAAAAAGGTGCTTGATGGTTTGAGGAAAGAGCAATTATTTCATAAGATGTCTAAATGTGAATTTGGAAAGACTTCTCTGGTTTATTTTGGACACATTGTAGGAGGAGGAACGTTGAGAATTTATCCTTATAAAGTGGAAGCCATTGTGAATTGTCCCACTCCCAAAACAGTAACCGAGGTAAGAAGTTTCTTAGGCACATCTTAGTATTGGATAAATTTTATTGCTAACTTTTTTTCCATAGCAGCTCCTATGCATGCACTGAAAAGTGTGAAGAAAGGCTTCCAGTGGGGAGGAAAAAAGCAGCAAGCTTTTGAAGCTTTAAAAGACAAGATCAGTTCAGCTTCTATCCTTGCATTACCAGATCTGAGACAACCATTCGAGATACAAACCGATGCTAGTGATTATGCCATGGGCACAATACTTTTGGAGCATGGTAAGCCTATCACTTTTCATTCTGAAACATTCAATGGTGCTGTAACTAATTATCCTACATATGAAAAAGAGTTTTATGCATTGGTACAAAGCTTCAAGAAGTGAAAACACTACTTTATGGGTAAAGAGACGATTATACATACCGATCATCAACCATTACAGTGCTTGCAGTCGCAAAAAAAATTACAGCAATCATGACATTTCAGGTGGATGGGATTTCTTCAACAGTTTCACTTGGTTATAAGGTACAAGAAAGGTATTTTCAATAAATTTTCTGATATGAAGGCCAATTATAAGTGCTTCTACTTTGCTTACAAATTATTATATTGTACATGAGAGTTACGTAGAAAAGTATGCATCTGATGCTGATTTTCAAGATGTGTATGCTAGTTTGAGTGAAGGGAATCAAGTTGAGGAAAATGATTATCACATGCATAAAAATTTGTTGTTTCATTTGGGCAAGCTATGTATACCACAAGGAGAGAGACTTAGTGTCATGAGAGAGGCTCATTCATCTCTTATTACTGGACACTTTTGGGTAAGGAAAATAGTGGCTCATCTACAGAGGTATTATTATTGGCCTTGCATGACAGATAGTGTGTCACGTTTTATAAGAGGATGTTCTATGTGTGCAACAAGCAAGCCTAGAAATAGGAAGCTTGGGTTGTACATGCCATTACCGGTACCATCAAGGCAATGGGAGAGTGTCTCCATGGACTTTGTTGGAGGTATACCTATGTCAAGAAAACAACATGATTATATTTATGTAGTTGTGGATAGATTCAGTAAAATGTGTATATTTATGCCATGTAAGAAAACCATTACCGCTAAACAAAATGCTCAACTTTATTTTCGACATGTATGGGTTTATTATGGTTTTCCAACTTCTATTATTAGTGACAGGAATTCTAGGTTCGTTGGGAATTTTCGTTCCAATCTTTGGAAGATGATGGACACAAAGTTGAAAAAGAGTACTACTTTTCATTCGCAAACTGATGGCCAAACCGAGGTGGTGAACAGAACCGTTGTGCATCTATTGAGTGAATATTGTAGCAAACAACCCAAGTTGTGGGATGAAAAACTGCATTACATTCAGAACACCTACAACCGGGCCAAACACTATTCTACAAATACTTCACCTTTTGAAGCCTGCTTTGGGTATTTGCCGAAATCACCATTAGAATTCATCTTTGAGAAGGATGTTGCAATTGATGGGCATAGTGATATTGACAAGGCTCGAAAGTTCATTGAGAAAATTCAGATTACACATCAAAAAATTCAAGAATAGCTTGAGAAGAGTTAAAGAAAATACAAGCATAGGCATGAAAAACATAGAGTTGATCACAAGTTTCAAGAAGGAGATGAAGTATGGTTGCACATAAGCAAAGAAATGATGCAAGGAGAAGGTAAAAGCTCAAGCCCATTCATTATGGTCCATTCAAGATCATTAAACAAGTTGGTAGTAATTCATTTAAACTTGACTTTCCTTCATATATGCAAATGTATTCCGTTGTCAATGTGGAGAATTTACGTTTGTATGAGCTTCGTTTGATTGATGATCAAGGGAGTGATATTCAGCTGCCATCTATAGAAGATTTCTCGCTAGAATTTTTGGACGAGCTCAAGGAGGATTCCATCCTTGACAGGAGGACACACACTTCTAAGAAGGGAAGTGTCGATTATCTTCGAATTGGGAACAAGGAAAACAAACCAAGTGAGGAAATATGGATGGAAGTGGAAAAGGTGAGGGAGCTATACCCTCATCTTCTGAATAGGTAATTAAAGTATTTTGGGGTCCAAAAGCTTCCCAATGGGGAGGTGTGATCAGGAGCTCATGTGTTATGCTCAAAATTGAAAGTGCTTGAAAGAATACTGAACCTAAACGAATGGAAAGGTCTCGTCATTGTGATTATGGTGCTGTGAACGGTTCAAAAAACTGATGTCATATAAGGAAGATATCACATTCTGTCTGTTTTCCCAAACAACAAAAATTTTGTGACTGGATGCCCAGTCAGCATGAAGGTACAATCAGCAGGTATATTCTAGGGAAAATTCCATTTTCCTAAGTTAACAGGATTGCGCCACATGGCATGTTGTGGGCCGTTGATTTTTGTGGTAAGAGATGAATTATGACTGTTGATGGCTTTTTTTTAGACCGCCAGATGAGAAACACATGGAAAGCCTAGAGGCCACCACATGTCCTCAAGACATAGTGGTAAAATTTTGTTGGAGTTGGCAGGGGTCGACCCCACGACCTCCTGCCCACTAGAAAGACCTCTGACCAGTTCGCCTATGATGTGTTTCTTACCAAGTATAGGTCTCCACATTGTTTTATCATGTTAAAGTTTAAGTGTTGGGGGAGGGGACTGCTAGTGGTCCCAACCCACTGGTGGCCCCAAAATCATTGGTCACATGTATACAACCCTCAACATCAAAAGTGTTAACCAGCAGCAATAAAATATAATCTCCGGCGAAAGTTGTAACTGTCACATGGCGCAGTGATATGGCATGTAATGCCACTGTTTGCGGAACGTTGCATGAATCTCCAGGTTCTGCTCCACCATCACTAAGTTTTCAAACAGTTTCAAGAGGAGTTAACGGCGGGGGGTTAGCATGTGATCACCATCCCCAAACCTTTGGACTTTAATGCATGCAGTTTCGACTGGCAGGAACTATAGTGATGCCCTAAATTTAGGGCTTTTCGTTAAATTTAACTTCAGTTAAGCGCCAGTCTCCACTTTTAGTGGAGCTTTTCTAGCTGACATTGGGAAAAATGCATTGGGAGGCCAATTTTCGACCAATTTGGGTGAAACAAGAGTCTACCTAGACTAATTTGAGCATTTTGGAGCCATTGGTGTAGAGAAAAAAGCTATTAGAGTCGCGTAAACACATTTAATATGTAATTTTGAGTATAACGACAAAGAGGGACATGCCATTGGGAGCCGGACCAGTAGATGTAACCTAGGAGGGGTGAACTGCTTCATCATGCCTACTATGTAAAACTTATGTGTGATTGTATTTCTCTATTATGCACTGCTTTTCAGTGTTTTTTAGGCTTATTTTCATGCTTGAAGTTCAAAAATTCATCTATGTTTCATGGTTAAAACACTCATTCCTTAAGCAAACAAATGGAGACAAATTGTACATGTTTATATTACTAAAAGGACACTTAGCACAACAAAACTAATACACTCCTTTCAGATCAAATGCCTGAGGCTACAGAGGGTGAGGCACATCCTCAGATGCAGATGGGCATAAGCAAATAGATGTATAGGGCTACTATCAGATTCAATATGGAGTATTATGTCTGACTCTCTATACTTTTAGTTAATGATGGAGTCTTCCTTGTGATAACTCAAGACATCATGGAAGATCCTATGCTCCCAAATCTCTTGAGGGAATTTCAGTACGATATGATTAGTCTTATGCTTCATATCGTTAGAGCTACTAGGCTATTGACAACGAGGAGGGATGGGCATGCAACGTATAAACATGATTTTTCATGCAATACTTTCTTATCAGATCATGATGATCAGAGTGATGATCCTTCTAGTGATCAGGGTGGTGATCCTACTAGTGATGCCTCAGATACACATTCTTCACCTATACATACTACCCCATCATATCATGATCAGGGTGTCGATGATCCTTCCAGTAGTACTCCACCTCCTCATCATTCACCTCATGACCATCCATTTCCTCATATTTATCCGCATACAACAAACTAGCCAACGCCTCCACCTCATAGTTTGATTGTTGAGGCACTTGACCATACATCATCTTTTGTTACAGACCAGACTGCCACTACTACTATTGTATTGTCTTCTGCTACAGACTAGGATGCTACTACTAATGTTATATCAAATATTTGACTGGATTCATTTATTTGACTTGTTTTTTTGTATATATATCTGTGTGTGTGTGGGGGGGGTGCACTTTTTTTGTTCATGCTGATGTACTTAATTTATATGTTGGTGTTGATTACATATTTTCAGGTCATATTATATATGTTCATTTAATGTGCTTTCGGATAGATTTGTATGTGATAGCATTTATTTGGCATGAGATGTATACTTGAGGAATTGTGTGGTGATGATGTTAGATTACAATGCTTGTGTTTTGTTAAATGTGTTCACAATGATGATGCCCTGCTAGAATATTATATTTGTGTGCTAGCTAATTACGTTTATATGCGTTAGAGGTGTATCTAATTATATGATGTTAGCAAATTTGAATGTGTATTTTATATGGTTTTTATGCTTGTTAGATGGTTATCATCATGATGTTTATTTTTAGGAAATGATATTTATTATAGATTATGTATTGTTGAACTTATATCAAAATTTTATATATGAAATTACATGAAAAATGACTTACTTTGAAAGAAATGCACATATATTTTTATAAATTATAAATTTTAATATGGTTGAAACTATAATTTTATAATTACCATAAATATTTTTCTATTGCTTAGATAGTTCATACATATTCATTCTAACTTAATTAGTAAATTATTTCAATACTCATAAGAAAATAATTAAAGGTAAAATCATTTAGTTAGTTCTTAATAAGAGGAAAATGTGTAACTCATTCAATTTTTAATATAAAATAATTATTATAATTAAAAATTGAATTCAATAATAATTTTGAACTCGTTAAATTCTTAATAATTTAAACAAGGAAAAATTACACATGGTCTATATATAGAGATAGAAAACCACTATATATCCATCTTAATAATAGATTTATGGAGCACCAAAAGAGATTAAATATTTTGACATGTACATCTTTTTTCAAGTTTTTCATTCTAAAAATATATTTTCATATAATGATATTTGATTCCTCTCGGCTCTTGGTATATCCGTTGTTAAGATGGATATATATTGGTTTATAAAATTAAATCTATTCTTAAATTAAAAAAACTTAACTCATAATTTGTTATAATTAATTTAGATTTAATATAACTTAAAAAATTATAGTTTAATAAAATTTAATTTATCACTAAAGTGATGATAGTTTCAAGCAATTACAATTTAATATTTATAGCAACTATTATGAATTTAAATTAGAAATTTCACTTTCTAAAGAGGAGAAAGAAATGTAAAATAAGGCTTGTGAAGCTACTTTTAGTTGAGGATTTTGTCTATTGGAAGTTCTCCCATAAAGAAGCAAGTGAACTTTTTGCTAGTAATAAAGATATAACATTTTGGTGCTAATTTGATTTTTTATTTGCTATTGTTGTGTAAATTTATCTTTTTCTAATAATAAGTATGAGTTAAGTAATACTTAAATCATACTATATTAGATTTATTTTTTTTGACAAATAATATATTTGATTATTTCTTAATGAAGACATAAGAAAATATTAATTTTTACACATACTTATCATGAGATAGTCACTATAATTCATGTTTTAACATTTCTCTTAGCCAATACATCATGTTTACAATTTTAAAGACATGTCTGCTTTAATTAACTTACTTATAAATACATAAAAATACATATTTATTTTACATTATCTAAATAGGAAAGAAAAATGCATTACCAAGTCTATTAGAAATTCAAACAAATGCCTCTTATTCACCATCACACTATTTATCATTTAATTCTTATCCATAAAATATTTATTAATTCAAATTTTATTTATAATTACCATTGAAAATAAAATTCAAAACTCTAACATTATCCACGAAGAAAAAATTAAAACCTCTCATGCATCCATGTAAGCCCATATGTTTCTCTTATGGTCCATGAAAAGATGTAGTCAAAAAATTACACATGCACATAAGACCTCCTTTTAGTTTACATAATGTTGCAAGAACTAGAATTTAAATAGAGTAAACATGAGTTTACCTCTCATGTCAAGAATTTAGTCTTACATATTCAGATACACATTATTTTTATTGTTAAAGTCCTCATAGATTTATCATTACATGGTTTATATTGATTTTGATATAAAGATGAAGAAAAAACATGTGAAATGATTAATAAACCAATAAGTATCTAACATCTAATTATACATTCATTCTCTTTAATTCCTTCATCCCAACCATTTTATGTAAACTAGGGAAGAATCGACTTATTTTATTGAAATCATGGAGTGCTCTTATGAACCTTTCTATAATAAATCTTCAATGTTGTTTCCAAATTCCGTATTTTATCATTTTTAGGTTATTATTCTCATTTTCCTATTTGAGAAGGATTGTAACCTGAATTGTTATTATCATAGATATTGTACACCATGTTTTAAACATTTATATTTATGGAGATATGTTGCATAGTGAAAACATGGGAGGTTATTTTACTATATTGAAAAACTTTGACGATGTTTGTGTAGGCCTTTTATTACACATATATAAAATATATTTGATTTTCCTTCTCCATTTTTGTATCACTTTGTGAGTTATTTTAGATTGATACTCACAATGTTATTTGAGAAATGAGATAATGAGTATATTTAGAGTGATATATTAAAAAATTCTAGTTTTAAATAAGAATTCTTAATGGAGTGCTCACCTTTAAGATTTAAAATGGATTTTTATATTATCTAGAGTAGAAAATGATTTATATTAGAATATATGTTTTGGGTCACAAAAGTACAACAAAAGAGTACAAAACTGATAACTCATTCTTAGAATTACAATCTTTTAATCTATCTTTGTTATGAAACCAACTCCAAAAATATAAGAAAAGAGAGATCAACGCCTTAGAAATTAACGACTTCGAGGGGGAAACCTCCAATAAATTACATAAATGAACAATTATTGGATGATACAAATGAAAAACCCTGCTTATATATAGGGTCCATGGGGTCACAATATAACCCTAGCCGAACTAACAATAATAATGTAACGGAACAATAATAACAATATGGGGGTTACAGGGGTACAACAATAACAATAAGGGGGCTACACTAATAATAATAGCTGACTACACCAGTAATATGGGGACCTAACATGCCCCTCTCCTTAAAAAAGTGTTGTCCTCAATGCTTGAGTAGCTTTGGATGCTTCTATATAAAATTCTTACTCTCCCATATTGAATCTTCAGTGGGTAAATTCTTCCACTTGATGAGATACTCTGAAATTGATTGATTTCATAGCTGTCAAGTTCTTGTTTCCGTCACTGTTTTAGGTTACAATATGATTTTTCCTTCCTCATCAAGTTCTAGAAAAATATTGTTTGAACTAGAAGTTTGTCACCTATAGCCTTCTTTAAGCATGAAACATGGAAAACTGGTTGCACTCGTGAAGAAGCAGGAAACTCCAATTTGTATGCCATAGTACCAATCTTTTGCAACACCTTCTAAGGAACATAGTATTTTGGCGATAATTTATTATCCTTCTTAGCTTACTTGAGGGACATTTGTTTCTATGGTTGTAGCCATAAAAATACCTAGTCTCCTACATCAAAATTCTCTCGCTTCGATGTTGATCTGCTTGTTGTTTCATTCGATATTGTACCAAACTGAGGTTATCCTTTAAGAGTTGGAGAACTTGCTGTTGATGGTCGATGTGATCTTCCACTGCTTGCACCTTAGAATTTTCTCTTAAGGATGATGTGATGGATGGTGGATGATATCCATAAAGTGCCATAAATGGGGTCATTTTTGCTATAGTATGGAAGGAAGTGTTATATCACCATTCAACCATAGGTAACCACTTGACCCATTGTGTTTGTTTATCAGATACAAAATAACAAAGGTATCCTTCCAATTTTTTTTTCACTATCTCAGTTTGATGATCAGATTGAGGATGATAAGATGATATATGAGCTAGTAGAGTACCCAAACAATAAAATAATTCCATCCAAAAATTTCTAGTAAAAATGGGATCTTTGTCGCTTACAATAATCTTTGGATTTCCATGTAGCTTTTGAATCATTTCCATAAATGCAGTAACAATTATACTTGCTTTAAATGGATGAGATAATGCACAAAAGTGTGCATACTTGGTAATTCTATCGACTATCACCATGATGACACTCTTTCCTTCGAACTTAGGTAAACCTGTGATAAAATCCATTGAAATCTCCTCCCAACGTTGAATTGGAATGGATAAAGGTTGTAGAAGACCCAGGGTCTTAATTGTCTCAACTTTATTCTGTTGGAAAACCAAACATTCTGCCACAAACTTTTGAATATTAAATTTAAGGCCAACCCAAAAAAAAATTTCTTCACCATGTGGTAAGTTTTTAAAAATCCTTAGTGTCCTCTTAAAGGAGAAGTGTGAAATTCCAAAATAATCTTTTTTTTAGTTGGGAATTCTTACAAAGATATAACCAATCTTTGTACCATAAGGAATCATTTTTCCAACTAAATGTATCATATGTACTAGGATCTTGCTTCAACTTTTGAATGAGTGTCCACACTTCTTCATATTTCTTCCATTCATCCCTTGCTTCGGTTATCCAATGTGGTTGGATAATATAATTTTCTCAAAGCAATGCTTCCACCTCTTCATCCTTCCTTGAGAGTGCATCTGCAAGAATATCTAGCTTCCCTTTTTTGTAGATTATTTCAAAGTCATAACCTAACATCTTTGTGACCCATTTTTTCTGCTCTTGTGAAGATAATATTTATTCCAAAAAGTGTTTAGGACTATCATGATCAGTTTTTACCTTGAAGTTCCTTCCCATTAGGTAAGGTCACCATTTCTTTAGTACATGTAGTATTGCCAACATTTCCTTCTCATAAATAACTTTATGTAAATAATTTCCTTTGATTGGACGACTTTCAAAAGAAACAGGTCTTCCTTCTTGCATTAAAACAACATCAATTCCATTTCCTGAGGCATCACATTCCACAATAAAGGTTTTTGCGAAGTCTGGCATAGCTTAGACCAGTGCTAGGCAGATTGCCTCCTTAAGATGTCCAAAGGCCTTATTTGCTTCAGGGGTCCATGAAAATGCATCTTTATTCAATAATGTTGTTAGAGGTGCTTCTATTCTCCCATAATTCTTAAAAAACTTGCGATAATACCCTGTTAACCTGAGAAATCCTCGTAACTGCTTTATGGTTGTGGGGACTTTCCATTCCTTAATGGATTTATTTTTGTTAGGGTCTACCTTAACAACCTCCTGAGATACAATATGACCCAGATATCCACCTCTTTTACTCCAAAGATACATTTGGATTTTTTGCATATAATTTTTTCTCCTCCAACAGTTTGAGCACCCTCTCAACATGTTGAACATGATCATTCCAAGACCTGTTGTAGATTAGTATGTCATAAAAAAATACTAGCATAAATTTTCTAAGGAAGGGTTTGAAAATGAAATTCATCAACCCTTGAAATGTATAAGGTGCATTGGTAAGGCCATAAGGCATGATCAAAAATTCATAATGACCCTCATGAGTTCGAAATGTTGTTTTCAGATCATCTTCAGTCTTCATTCTAATTTGATGATATCCTGAATGAAGATCCAACTTAGTAAAATGAATTGCGCCATGCAATTCATCTAATAATTCATCAATCACAGGAATGGGAAATTTATCTTTAATAGTGAGCTTATTGATCTCCCTATAATCCAGACACATGTGCCATAATCCATCCTTCTTGTGCACCAATACTACTACTGGAGCAGAAAAAGAACATTGCTAGATTGAATTATACCAGCCTCTAACATTTCTGGAATCATACGTTTAATTTCGCTCTTTTGGACATAAGGATATTTGTAAGGGATGATGTTTGGAGGAACAATTCTTGGAATCAAATGAATAACATGATCATGATCACAAATAGGTGGGATTTCTTTGGGAGTTTCAAACACCTTGGAATGATTTTCCAAGATTTTTTGGAGATTTGGAGAAATAGATGATTTTGATGTTGGAACTTCTAGTGAGCATAATTGTGCAATTACGCCTCATTGTTCTTTCTTCAGAAGCTTTTCCATGACATTAGAGCTTATTATCTTTCGCGAATTCCCTGCGATACCCTGTAGTTCGATTTCCTTTCCTTCGGAAAAAAAAATTCAAGAAAAATTCTTGAAAATTAAAACATACTATCCCCAAATATTGTAAACATTGTACTCCTAATACAACATCAACACCTCCCATTGGAATGGAAAGCATTGGAATATTCAATACATATTCCCCCATGGTTAGCTTGATATTATGGCATTTTCCACATAAATTTATAGTTCATCCATTTGCAACCATCACTTGACATTCTGGTGTTGGGTATAGGAAACAATTAAATTACTTGGCTACCTTACAATGAAGAAAATTATGGGTACTACCTGAATCAATCAACACTATTACATTTTTCTTCTTGATATGTCCTTCTACCTTGAGAGCTTGAGGAGTGGTAATTCGTGCCAATCCATTACACTATATGGTCGGACTCATTTCTTCTTCTTCTAGGGTTGGTTCTTGGTGTATATCCTCTTCTTTTGAGTTTTATTTTTCATTTTCTTCCTCCTCTTCAAAATCTAAGTAAAATAATTTCTTCTCAGCACACTTTTGACCTTCAGTTTATTTTCTATCACAGCTATAGCAAAGCCCTTTCCTCTTTTTTCTTCCAATTTTTGTGGTGTCAACCTTGTAGGTTATGGAAGTTTAGGAGTATAAAAACTTCCATGTTTATAGATGTGAGTGGTAGGCTTCCTTGTTGCCATAATTTTACATTCAATTTTTCTTGCCAACCTAAATGTCTTGTCCAATGAATCGGGTCCCAAAACATGAACTTCATGTTGGATGTTATCCTTTAAAGTCCCTATGAAGACATCAATCTTGTGTTACTCTGGAATATCAGTTACCGTTATATTCAACTTTTGGAAGTCCTCAATGTGATCCACCACTGAACCCTTTTGTTTGAGATTTATCAATTGGATAAAGAAGGTGTTGCTCTTTGTATCCTCATAATGTGCTATCATTTCCTCCATAAAAATTTACCAAGTGACAATTTTTTACGGGAGCAAAGCCATCGATACCATACAAATGTATTTTGTTCTAATGTAAAGTTGAAATGCATACCTTTTGTGTGTTTTGCACATTATTGAGATAAAAATATTGCTCCATCTGTAGTATCCACATTACGGGATCCTTGCCATCAAACTTCCTCATATCCATATTTGGAATATGGTGGTTCTTCCATCCAAAATTACAGTTTATGAAATCACGATTAACTTTTATTTTGTTCTCATCATGAGTTTCCGCTACTATCTTTTCGACATTAGGAAACATTTCTTGTATCAACTTTTTCAAACATTCCATGTCTGCTTTTAGATCATTTTTCATGTTTTCCATGTTGTCTTTCATTTTTTCTTCCATGTCATCCATCTTAGCTTACATTCTAGCTTCCATGTCATCCATCTTATCTTCCACGGTTTTCTTCAAACCATCCATATTATTCTTAAAACCATCCATCTTCGCTTCCACACCTTTCTTCAAAAATTCCATTTCATTTTTTGTTTCTCTTTGTGAGAGTGAAATTTGGTGCACTTGCTCTTGTAATTTTGATAGATCATGTTGAAGTTATTCATCTTCATGAGTCATAGTAGAGTATTCTGAGGGCTTAATAGGTGTTGAATTCTTTTTAGGGGGCACTTTAGAACACAATACTATGCTCAATAGGCCCTTGGAATCACTTAAAACTAATTTTCCAAACAAGATTTATGAAATTTGAAAACAAATATACACCTTTTTCTTACTTTTGAGGAGCTCGATATTGAAATTGAATTATCTCTGTAGTTGTGAATCTTGAATATTTGAAATTTGGTCCTGTAATAGCCCTCTGAATCTTCTTTTTAATTCCATAGGTCTGACCTGATTTGGATACTTGAAGAAAAAGTTATGCTGAATCTCCCACAATGACCTAATTATGGACTGGTTCAGTAGAGCACACTTGTACAACATGCCACGTCTCATTGTTTCCTCCTTTGGCTTTGAAATTGATACACAGGAAAATATAGTCTTTGTACTTGTGGCCACGTTTTACAGAATTCTAGTTCGATGCTCAGAGAGAGAGTTATGATGAGTTTCCCAAGGTCACCTCTTTGATATGAAATTTGGGAGCCTGAACAAACCCTAACTTCCACATATCATATCTCCAACAATATTGCGAACCAAGATCTGAAATTTTTATAGGAAGTTCCTTAGTATTCGCCTTCACTCTATAAAAATTTCAGCTTTTTAAACTTCGTAGAAAAACAGTTATAGCGAAAATTCCACGATGACCTATTTAGGTGAAGTTCGAGAGCCTGAAAAAATCCTAATTTCCGCAAATCATATCTCCGAAAATATTGCGAACCAAGATTTGAAATATGTACATGACGTTCCTCAGGATTTTGGCTTCGCTCTGTAAAAATTTTAGCTTCTGAGCCTTCGTAGAAGAAAAATTATAGTGAAAATTCCACGATGACCTGTTTGGAGCAGCGAAACCCTAGAATCCAAAGCTCTGATACCAAATTTTATGAAACCAACTCCAAAAATAGAAGAAAAGAGAGATCAACGCCTTCAAAATCAACCACTTCGAGGGGGAAACCTCCAATACATTACATAAATGAAAAATTCTTTGATGATACAAATGACAAAACCTCCTTCTATATATAGGGGTCCATGGGGTCACAATATAATCCTAGCTTACCTAACAATAATAATGTAAGGGAACAATAATAACAATATGGGGGTTACAGGGGTACAAAAATAACAATAAGGGGGTTGCACTAATAAAAATAAGGGACTACACTAGTAATATGGGGACCTAATAATCTTTATGTCAATCCAAAGCCTATAGAAGAAGTTTTTTGAAAATTATAATTAAAAAATATTTTAAAAAATAACTTTTAAATTATAAATTACATAATTCAAAATACTTAGTTTTAAGTGTAAAATTTTTTCCAGTAGAAAAAGCGTGTAAAATGTTTGTGAATATTACCAATTATATAAAATTCCAAAATGGAAATAAAAGACAATATAATTAACAACATAAAGAAAACTAAAACATACAACAATAGTATAAATGATGAAATACAAAAAATACATATCAATCTCCATTGTCATCACCCTGATAATATTCCTCGCTTGGCATGATAACAATGTTGTCCTGAAAATATGTTTTGATATATGGTCGTGTCATAATACAAACCATCAATCCCTATCCAACAAATTCGGGTAAAAAAAACCTCATTGTGTAGTGTTTTGGGAAAACATAAGGCTCCCTAGCTTCATGCCACATCTTTCTAGAGTTGATATGTTAGGTCCCTATAATACTAGTGTAGACCCCTTATTGTTATTGTTACTATATCCCACTTATTGTTATTGTTGTGCCCATGTAGCCCCCACATTGTTATTGTTGTGCCCCATAGAAGCCCACTATTTTTATTTTTGGGCACTTACATTATTATTGGTATGTAGGCTCTAATTATATTGTGACCCCTTAAACTCTTATATATACAAAGGAGGTATTGTCATTTGTATCTTCCAATAATTGTTCATTTATGTAATTTAAAGGAGGTTTCCCCCTCAAAGTAGATAATTTTTAATTCATTGATCTATCATTTCTTCTATTTTGAGAGATGGTTGCATAATATTTTGTATTACAACTTTGGATTCTAGGGTTTCATTCTTACAAACATGACATCTTTGAATTTTTCCTATAACATTTTTTCTACAAAGGTTAAGAAGTTGAAATTTTTATCACGTGGAGCAGAAATCCCGATTAACCTGCTGTAAAAATTCCATATATTGGGTCGCTATATTTCTAGATACATGGTCTAAAGAAATTAGGGTATCTTCATGCTCTAGAATTTTGTCTCAAATAGGTGACCTTGGGAAAATCGCCATAACTTCTTTTAGGTGCATAAAATTTGATTTTCCTAACAAGTGGCCAAAATCACACAGACTTTAGTATCATTTTTATCATTTTCAGGGCTGAAGGTCAAAACAATGAAATGTGGCCCTCTGTAAAAGTTCACTCTACTGAGAAAGTCCATAATCAGGCCATTGTGGGAGATTGGGCATAACATTATCTTGAAGAATCCAAATTTGTTTAGACTTATGGCATTGGAAAGAATACCCATAGGGCTACCAAAGGATCAAATTTTATATCTTTGAGATTTTAAATCATAGAGATACAACCATTTCAATATTGAGCTCCTAAAAATAAAGAAAAAGGTGTGTATTTTGTAATTTTGCATAACTTTTGTTTGAAAAATCAGTTTGAAGTGATTTCAAGGGAATATTGAAGCATAGATACTATTGTTTGGTTCTAAAATTTCTCCCCCAAAAAATAATTCTACACCCATTAAGCCCTCAAATAACTCTATTATCATGCATGAAGAGGAAGAAATGCAGCCTGATATATCAAAATTACGAGACCAAGGTGCAAAAAATTTCAATTTTGCAAAGGGTAACCAAAAATGAATTGGAAGTTAAGATGGATGGTATATAAGAAAAAATGAAAGGAAACATGGAATATTTGAAGAATGGTTTAACATCATACATATAAGGTTTGAAGGAAGGTTCAACAAAGTTTCTATAAGAAATGCCTCCTAATGGCGAAAAGGTATTGGATGAAACTCATGATGAGAACAAAAGGAATGTTAATATTGAATCAATAGAATCTAACTTTGGATTGAATACCCACCATATTCCAAATATTGATATGAGGAGGTTTTATGGCAAGGATCTAGTAACATGGATACTACATATGGAGCAATATTTTGATCTACATAATGTGCAACACACACAAAAGGTACACATTGCAACTTTATAATTAGAACCCAATAAGTTTGTATAGCATAAATGGCTTTGTTCTTGTAAAAAACTTGTGACTTGGTCAATTTTTATGGAGGAAATAATAACACATTAAGAGGATACACAGAGAAACACCTTTAGCCAATTGATAAATCTCAAACAGAAGGGTTCAATGGTGGAGCACATTGATGACTTCCAAAAATTGAATATCAAGGTAAATGATATTATAGAGGAGCATATGATTGATGTCTTCATAGGGAACTTAAAGGATAAAATAAACCATGTTTTTCTCCTTCGGGAACCCGATTCATTGGAGAAGGCATTCAAGGTGGCAAGAAAAGTTGAAAGAAAAATTATGGTAACAAGGATGTTTACCACTCACAACTATAAATATGGAAGTGTTGTTGCTCCTAGCATTCCACACCTTAAAAGGTTGACATTGTTGGCTTGAGGGGTCCTAAACTAGGTTTAACATGCTCTACGCAACCAAAAAAACCCTCCAACTACTAGCCCTTTCAGAAGTGATATGCTTATGCAAACCAAAGTCTCGCCCAAGACAGTATGGCGGGGTGCTAGAACTAGGTTTCCGCACCTTGCGAAAGTGTTTGATGTGGGATTTAACCTTCCTTATCATATTTAATGCTTTTCTATTTTCGCGAGACTTCAAATCTAAATGCAGATAAAAACCCTTAACAGATATGCGTAAACAGATTATTATACCTCAGTCAAATCTAGCTTATCAAAGCAGAAAAAACACTTGTGCAATCACCTAGATATTTTGTTTTGTAAAACCCTTAACACAGCTCCAATCCTTGCTCAAACACAAATATCTTTCACATATACTTAACTCAGGTAAATGAAAATTTAAACATAAACAGATCTATAGCATGAGGTAATCAATAGTTAATTAACACATTCATACATAAACATATAAATTGCAATAGAGTTTGCCAAAAATTATAATTTATTAATAAGTCTTCAATCCAGCTCAATTATTTTCTTATGAGCACACAGTAGCAGAGTCCTTGCACATAGCTCAGGACTAGGTATTTATGCACACAGCTAGCAGAAGCCTTTCTACCCATCCCGACACAAACTAGCCCAAAACTCAAATAAAAAAATAAACCATAAACATAAAGATCATATGTCCTTATTCAAATCAACTCTTACATATTTATATGACTTGGATGCGCACATACCATGGTCTCAAACCATGGTTTGAGACTCATGGTTTCCCTTTTCACCCATTACAACTATAAAGGATATTTGACCTCCCCAAGGCCCCTTGAATTTTGCGCGTGGCGCGTTTTAACAAAATTTAACCAAAATTATATAAAAAGATTGACCTTAGGGGACCCCATCCCAATAGGTTCCCAACACAATATAGTGACTCCTCCCGAGTCACTTGGGTCTTGACTCCTGCATCTTGTCTTTCAATGTCTGAATGGAAGTTTTATGTGGCTAAATGACTTCTACACTCTTCGCTGTGGAATTTTCCCTTTGTCGACCAATTTCTATGTGGTTGGTCCCTCGGCTGTGTTGTGCTATGCAACAACTTCCCCGATTTTTATTTTTAAAATAATTTAGACCTTTGATAAATAGAAATAGGGACCCTTTTTATAAAAGTATTTTTGTCTTTTGATAAAAATCAAACACCAAAAAACATCAGCGCTTTTTAAATAAAAACATCTTTATCACAAATCACAATTTCGCAAAAATATTTTCTTAGTTAAAACAATAAATCAGTGAAATCCTGATTTTGCGATCGCCGATTTGAAATTTCACAAACGAAATAATAAATCGCATATTGCAGATTTTCACTACAAAACTTTAAGCAATTCTTAAGAAAACTCCGATATTACGATACTGCGATTTTTCGATTTCGCGAAATTGCATATCACATAAACAAAAGGCAATACGCATCATTAAGACAGGTTCAAAGGGTGTGACGCGATTGATCTGACAGGTTTGAATAAAGGTTTTTACGCAAAATAAATCATGTCAGAAAGCATTAATTATGTTTTATCATCCCAATGTAAACAACTATGGATGCGTCATGATTAATTAATGATATAGCTGTTTCCGGGATTTCTTTCTTTCAAAACAAATCATTTCAATAGATCTTCCATCATTTGATCATTTACTCTGTCTTTAATAGGGTTTTCCTTTAAATATATGTCCATCCGCAAAGTTATTCAGAAGCACGACAAACAAATTGTTGCAGAATTCGAACAAATAGGAATGGCACCTATAGTCTCTGATACTGTCTACATTGTTGATGGAGGAGCTACTAAATGGCAAGTTATTTACACTATACTTGAAGACAAAGAGCCAGAAGTAGTGGAAGTCATGGCGACTACCAATGATGCAACACCTTCAAATTTACAATTCAAAGATATTGCATGTTATTTCCTCCATAGAATAGTAGCGAGAGCTACTCTTCTTCTATATACCGACATGATTAGATGGGTGCTTGATAAATCAGTGATCAAAGACAGACAGTTAAGAACCTGCAAGGATGAGATTCTAGGTTCTTTCAGACTTGAAGATCTGAAAATCATGTATAAAATGCCCGACCCACAAGATACCTACAACAGTCAGTTTGTTGCAAAGTTTGTTGAGAAGAACCAAGACCCGTTCAAGGAAATTCAGTGAAATCCCAATTTTGCGATCGCATATCACAATTTCACAAAAATCTTAAAATAATTTAGACCTTTGATAAATAGAAATAGGGACCCTTTTTATAAAATTATTTTTGTCTTTTGATAAAAATCAAACTCCAAAAAACATCAACGCTTTTTAAATAAAAACATATTTATCGCAAATCACAATTTCGCAAAAATATTTTCTTACTTAAAACAATAAATTAGTGAAATCCCAATTTTGTGATCGCTGATTTGAAATTTCACAAACGACATAATAAATTGCATATCGCAGATTTTCATTGCAAAATTTTAAGCAATTCTTAAGAAAACTCTGATATTGCGATACTGCGATTTTTCGATTTCGCGAAATCGCATATCGCATAAACAAAAGGCAATACGCATCATTAAGACAGGCTCAAAGGGTGTGATGCGATTGATCTGACAGGTTTGAATAAAGGTTTTTACACAAAACAAATCATTTCAGAAAGTATTAATTATGTTTTATCATCCCAATGTAAATAACTATGGATGCGTCATGATTAATTAATGATATAGCTTTTTCCCAGATTTTTTCTTTCAAAACAAATAATTTCAATAGATCTTCCATCATTTGATCATTTACTCTGTCTTTAATAGGGATTTCCTTTCAAGATATGTCCATCCGCAAAGTTATTTAGAAGCATGACAAAAAGATTGTTGCATAATTCGAACAAACAGGAATGGAACCTCTAGTCTCTGATACTGTCTGCACTGCTGATGGAGGAGCTACTAAATGGAAACTTATTTACACTATACTTAAAGACGAGGAGTCAGAAGTAGTGGAAGTCACAACGACTGTCGATGATGCAACACCTTCAAATTTACAATTCAAATATATTGTATGTTCTTTCCTCCATAGAATAGCAGCGAGAGCTACTCTTCTTCCATATACCGACATGATTAGATGGGTGCTCAATAAATCAGTGATCAAATACAGACAGTTAAGAACCTGCGAGGATGAGATTCTAGGTTCTTTCAGACTTGAAGATCTGAAAATCATGTATAAGTTGCCCGACCTGCAAGATACCTACAACAGTTAGTTTGTTTCAAAGTTTGCTGAGAAGAACCAAGACCCGTTCAAGGAAATTCAAGGTTGGAGGAAATTAGACAACAAATTCAAATATGAGAAAACTGGTATGTATCCTATTGCGTCGTTAGCAAACCCTTATAAATTTGCAGCAACAATGTTATGCAGATTATATGGTTTAACTGATAATACCAAGTTCTCCATAAATTGGCTTCCCCTAATTGACTCCTCTGTTAATTCCCTCATAATGAATTGGGCGACTATCTTTTCAAAGAATCTAATTAAGGCAATTAATGAATATCACCAAACCAGAACTTCTTCCTCCAAATCTGTTCCCCAATTTTTTATGAGTGCATATATTTTTTATGCCATCTATTTTTCTACCAACTTTCCAGTTATGGGATGGAAATGGACCCCTGAAGACCCTATCCCAATACATTTGAGTCATAAAGAGATATGGGAACATAATTATGCACCACATTTTCATAGGCTGTGCTATGGAGTTGTATTACTGTTACACCAATTTATGTATGACACAGTGAGGGCCTAGGCTCACTAAGGAAGCCTTTGCAGACCTTCAAATGATAGGCAAAAGTTTTGTTGAAGAATCATTTTCATATATCAGAGTTTTTAGAAGCTCCACTCCCCCGCATATTCTTCCATTATATGTTTTAGATCAGTTGATGGCAAGAGAAGTTGCTTACCAAACAGTTGGTAATGGACTCACTAAATCTTTGAAAGACAATAAAAAGTCTTTATGGCCAAGTTTTCCAATTTCATTTGGTTAATTTACACTCAAAAATTTTAATCACACATTGAAAGAATGTTAGAATATTGAGCTGTTGAAGCTCCCCGTTTTACCCTCCAGGCAGTTCGACCTAGAAAAGGTTTCTAACAAATTCACTTTGTCAGTCAAACTCAAACCTATTGTACACACTGATGACAGATTTGAAGATATTTTGCAATCTTCCGGGACTTTTGAAGAAATCCTAAATTTTGTCAAATTGAACCTGAATCCAGAAGAAATACATAAATTCAATGAATTTAGAGAACAAAGACTCAGACGGATTCCACGAGATGTTTTTATTACCAGTTATACGATTAAATCAATTCAAGAAATCAGAGCAGAAAAATAAAATTCATAAAATCAAAGTGAATTAGATAAAATATGTACTTCATTCAGAAATGCATTCGCAAATACTCTAGAGGCATCATCATCACAGAAAAATACAGAATTCTAGACTCCACAGGAACAAATAGTTTCAACAAAGGAAATCATTGAAAATCCTAAGATAATCTCCCAAGACACAGAAATCATTCCTACAAATATGACTGATGAGATTATCCTCAAGGTGACTGATACTACCCCACTAGATGTATTCTATAGCCCTCTTCATAAGGCTGTAGTAAGAAAACAAAGAAAAATAAGAAGGATTGAAACACCCCCAGGGAATGAAGTTATGGAAGTAGTATGGAAATATACTCCATCAAATGTGATTGAAAATTTAACTCGATTATCTCAATTCGCTGGTGCATACACCACTATGAAAATTCGTAAGGCAGCTGAAGTATCTATTTTGATCCAAGAAAAGGATGTCAAAATCATGGAATTACAACAACAACTAGATGAAGAAAGAAAAATTTTAAATCAAAAAGTGTAATAACAAAATTTTAGAGTACAAAAAGAGATAGAAATGCTTAATATCAGTCATGAAACTGACTTATCTAGCAAAAATTCACTGATTGAATAGTTGAGAGAAGATCTTACCAAATATGAAGGAATTCCTACTGTAGAGGAATTCATAAAAGAATCATCAGAACTAACTTTCGTACTGTCAAAACAACAAAACTTGTTTTGTTGTACAAATGTTAAACATAATTCCACATCTAGAAATTAGTGAACAATTAAAAAATACAGTCATTGATCAAAGGATCGAGTTAAATTAGATTAATATCAAAATCTCTAATTATATTGAATGGCAAGATACAGAAGAAGGGTAAAAGTCAGATCTCCCAAAGATCAAGGAAAATTTCAAAGATATTCTTTTTACAGACTGGGATGCACGAGTGAAACAAGCAGAATTAGCCATAGCCAGAGCAGCAGGTATATCAAAGAATATGGTCAAAATGATTAAACATATATTACATACTTCCAAGCTCATCATAGAAGGAAATTTCAAATCTCTTTGTGATATCAAAGATTTAGAACAAATTTGGAAAGAAGCCGGTCAAATCAGAGAAGAAGCACTTATACAGCTAAAGAAAACTGATTAGGAAGCATACTGGCAGCTATTAGTCAAACCACACAGTCAGATTATGACACTGAACTGTTTTCTAAACTGCATACGGAGAATACAGCCGCTTTTACTGGACGCCATATTTGCTGCACAAATGAAGATAGAGTTTGGTAAACCTCCACAAGTTCAACCGATGTCCGACATTTTTGAGCAAAAAAGCACAACTAGCGGTAACTTATCATCCGTCATGATTATTAGTTAGTTTGTTTTATATAAATTCAATTTTTAGCGAATATATACTAAAGATGAGGAAGGTTGTTCGAAACCACCTCATAAGATATTTTTTATAATCTTTTTGTAGGTAATTAGCATAGTATTTAAACCCTTCTCATGCATTTAGAGAAGGGTCCAGAATTTTATTGAGAACATTTGCAAAGAATGATTAAATGTAAGTAAGTTTGTGGATGTCTTGATAAAATAATGGAACACGGCCATTTCAGTTACATATCATTTTGTTGATCACTGTTGACACACTTCTGTATTCTTTGAAAGACTTGCTGATATAAGAGTTGGATGTGGCCTATTATCATTGATCAGATGAATAGGACGGTACACATCTGGTACTACTATCATGTATGCTAGTTCTGTTTTGAATATTAGTGATGAATCCATCTTTCATGAATGATATATGAAATCAATTATTTTTGTTTGAAATATTAGTTGCACTACTGTACGATATAAAGATGGGAATTGATTTTTTTTTGTACATGATCATCAAATATATGTGATATGTTTTTCATTTTCTTTTGATTAATTATTTTTCAAGAGAATCATCTTACAAAGTAATAATTCTATTAAATCTGTGATGACCTTAATCATCACAGATTGAATAGATATCATTTTAGATTGCATCAAATTAATATTATCCCAGGTTAGATTAAATTAGTTTCAATTTCAAGTTTTGCATGTTAGAATAAATTTGTTTTAGTTTTTAGTAATTCTTCATGTAAATCCCTTGATAGAAACCTAACAATGAAACAAAAACCAAACTCTGGGAAACTGGTCCCATTATATCCAGTCGAAGCCACTATCCCAAATAGAAAAGGAACTGTCTTAAGGTCCAGACTGGGTGGTTATTGTTGAGATTGCAACAAGATGAGCTTAGTGAAAAGAGTCGCCTTCACTAAGTGGGCCCGCAGGCTATTTTTGGTGCAAGTCTATTTTTAGACATGTCAATCATATTCTATGAGTTTCAGGATGCTATTTGTGGATGGTTGGTCAAGTTGGAAAAATAGATGGACTTCTATTTTTAGACATACTGGGCGAAATCTATTTTTAGATTGCCAGTCTAAAAATAGATATGTCGAATATTATTAGCTCTTAATAATATTTGGACTATAAACATTATCTTATTCTCTTGGAGCACTTCAGTTAAGTGCACAGATGTGGCACAGGAGATGAAATAAGGAATTATGCTATTCCTAAGGGTCAAATGGAGCTATTTCATGGAGACTTTAGTTAGAAATCATGTGAGAGAGTTTGGTGGAGTTGATTGAGGAAGTTAATGGAGTTGTGTTCAGTTTAACTGAGTTAAACATAGTTGAGCTAGTTGTATCTAGTCTAACTGATTGATACACTTGTGAGAGTGGTGTGAATTAATTATTAATTAATTCACTAATTATTAAATCATTAATCAACTAAAGAATACATCGGTTAACTACGATTCCATGGGCCAGTTTCAATGGAGACCCGATGGAAGAGGTAGGTGAAAGAAACGATGTGACTATCAATTGTGACTATGATGTTGCATGATTTGCAACACACGATGGTGGTTGGAAGTGCTAATGATAGAAATTTGCGTGACAGGATGGACGGTGAGTTCATTCAGATCCATTCTTCAGCAGTGATTGCGTAGTAGAGGCAGGCTAGCAGGTGGCAGAGATCGGTGCATGGGATTTGCTAGATCGGACCTGATTAGTGTGTAGCAATTGGAGATTGTACTGAGAGCTTGTGAGGAGATTTGTATGATGATTGTTACAGGATCTATATGACATATATTATATATATATATTTGGGGGTTTTTAGCTTTAAGTTTTCCCATAAATTACTGTGTCCATATGTGTGAATTTGTATGGTTTTAATGTGTGCATGCAATTGATTTTATTTCTGCAAGTAATGATCAATAATAGAAGAGATTCTGTATTGTGCATGAAGTCAAATAGTGTGTGATCAGGAGAATATCAGATGTATAACGCATTAGTTATATAATTTCTACATGGTATTGGAGTGATATTGATCATTGGAGCAATTGCAAAGCATTGAAGTGGTTGATTTTTGTGTTGGTGGAATTCGAATTTGAGTAGTGTTTTCTTGGTGTCGAAGTTGAGAAGTCTTTCAACGGATTGCGATTGGAGTATGCCCTTGAGGGAAGCTAGAATTATATTGCATGGAAGGACATGATGGAGGCGGTGCTAGAGGATAATGGGTTGAAGGAGTTCATAGATGCAGAAATTCCAAAACCTACTTCTAGCGATGCTGCTGCACTTGATGCATGGCAAAAGAAGACAGAAAAATGTCGAAGGATTCTATTGGAAGGTGTGAAGGATCACATAGTGTCCAAAATTCATGGTAAATCTTCTCCATTCTTGATGTGGAAATCTTTGACAGATTTGTTCCAAAGCAAGAGTGACCAGAGGAAGTTGGCACTCAAGGATAAGCTCAGGAATATAAAAATGGAGAAAGGCGACAGTATACCCAAGTACCTCACGAAGTTTGTCTAGTGCAGGGATGAGATGTTAAGTGTGGGGGTTACTGTAGATGACGAGGACTTGGTGAGCTTGGATCTCCTTGGGCTTCTAAAGAGTTGGCATTCATATCAAGACTCTGTCAATGGTTGAGATAAACTGCCAGGATGGGAGCGACTTTGGTCGGATCTTGTGCAGGAGGAGATAAGGCGGAGTACCAGGGATGGATCTTCATCGAAGAATGTAGATGAAGAAAATTGCACTTTGGCTACCAAAGCAAGGAAGGGGAAGGGAAAGAAGAATGCTTCTCAATCCGATGCAAAAGGTAAGAAGCAAGACATGTCCAAGGTGAAGTGCTTTCACTATCACCAACATGGACATTACACCACTAATTGTCCACAGAAGAAGAAAAATAAGCAGGTTGCTGGATCTGCAGCAGGAGAGGCCTTAGCCTCGCAGCTTGAGCTAGATTTTTCGCTGATCACATGCTTGGTATCAAGTGTGATGGGATCAGTGTGGTTTCTTGACAGTGGTTCGTCTTTCCATATGACCGGAGACAAAGATTTGTTTACTGATCTGGATGAGAAAGATCTTGGAGTGCACATCGATATGGGCGATGATGGTAGATACAGTGCGACTGGTATCGAGACCATTTCCTTTGAGAGGGAGTCTAGTAAACCGTTTGTATTGAAGGAAGTCATGCATGTTCCAGGATTGAAGAAGAATCTTATCTCTCTGGTGATGTTGGAAGACAAGGGATATGATGTTGTCTTTAGTGAGGGAAAGGATTTCCTGCGCAGTAAGGAAACAGGTGAAACCCGGAGGATAGGGGTTCGAGTTAAGAACCTTTATCAATTGCAGGTAGATGGCTGCATAGCAATGGAAGGCAAGGCAGAAGGAGTGGTGAGCCAGGATGAGGGCGAGCTATGGCACAGGAGATTAGGCCATCTTCACCATGGTGCTTTGAAAATTTTGCAGCAAATTTCTACCGGGCTTTCCAAAGGTATACTTGCACAGTCAGATCAGTGCAAGGGATGTTCTTTGGGAAAATTTGTGAAAGCCACCTTTCACGAGAAGGATAGTTGCACCACAACGATCCTTTAGATAATTCACACAGACGTGTGTGGACCTTTCTCAGTAGCTTCGACAGCAAAGCACAGGTATTATGTGATCTTTGTTGATGACTTTTCTCGAAAGTGTTGGATCTTCTTCATGCAGAAGAAGAGCGAGACATTCTAATTTCTATGATTTTAAGGCACCGGTGGAGAAAGAGTCGGGGAAGCAGGTGAAGGATCTTAGGAGAAAAAATGGTGGTGAATTCATCTCTCGCGAATTCAAGGACTTTTGCAGCGCAGAAGGAATTCGAAGAGAGCTCATAGCGCCTCATAACCCACAGCAGAATGGGGTCGCAGAGCAAAAGAACAGAACGATTATGGGTGATACACAGGCGATGTTGCATGATCAAGGCCTTCCTATACACTTGTGGGCTGAGGCATGCAATACTGCGATTTATGTGCAAAACTGTTGTCCTCACAGGATACTTGGCATGAGTACACCCGAGGAGGCGTTTTCTGGTAAGAGGCCTGATATTTCTCACTTGAGGATTTTTGGCTCACATGTTTACATTCATGTGACGAAGGATGCCTGGAAGAAGCTGGAGCTGACTGCAGAGGTTGGGATATTTGTGGGGTACACTGATACACCCGACAACTATCGTGTGTATTTTCCAGATAGTTGGAAGACTGTTGTGCGATGGGATATAAAATTTCATGAGGAGAAAGCCATGAAGTGTTCGCTTGAGAGGGAGCCACACTTGCATGTAGATGAGCAGCTGTTAGTTCCTAAGGATGAGCCTTAGGATGTGGATTAGCCAAAAGAGGAGGTTCATGGAGTGGAAGAAACCAATCATGCAGCACCAACCATCAGAGGGTGGAAGCACACTACAGAAGCTGAGCGACTGAATCTTGATGCAGAGAGGATTGTAGGAGCACCTACATCACAGTGCAGATAGAGACAGTCACATGACCGATATAATGGATACATGGCTCTAATGAGCAAGTGTATCGTGACATAACCATCCTCTTTCAAGGAAGCTGTGGAGGACCCTACATGGGTAGATGCCATGGTGGAAGAGTATGATTCGATTGTCAGAAACAATGCATGGGAGATTGTCCCAAGGCCGGAAGGGAAATGAGTGGTAGGTTCGATATGGATCTACAAAGTGAAGAAAGTAGCTGACGGGAGTGTGGAGAAGTAAAAGCCAATATTTGTTGCCCGGGGCTTCTCACAGATTGAAGGGATCGACTATGAGGAAACCTTTGCACCTGTCACAAGGTATTCTTCCATACGGGCGATTCTTGCTCTCTCAGCGCAGATGTGGTGGCACATTCATCAGATGGATGTGAATACTGCGTTCCTCAACGTAGTCATTGAGGAGGAGGTGTACATAGAGCATCCCAAAGGTTTCGATTTCATTCAGAACCATTCTTCAGCAGTGATTGCGCAGTAGAGGCAGGCTAGCAGGTGGCAGAGATCGGTGCATGGGATTTGCTATATCGGACCTGATTAGTGTGTAGCAATTGGAGATTGTACTGAGAGCTTGTGAGGAGCTTTGTATGATGATTTTTACATGAACGCTATGACATATATTATACAAATAGTGTACGATCAGGAGAATCTTGGATGTATAATGCATTAGTTATATATTTTCTACAGTGTTGTATGGGTTGAAACAAGCACCTCATGCTTGGTACACATGGATAGACAATTATTTCACCAGACTTGGATTCTCCAAGAGTGAGGCGGATCCAAACCTATACCAGATTGTGGTGGAGGGTAATTTTTTGATCATTTTACTTTATGTAGATGATTTGATTTTGACAGGTGATGAACTGTTGATACACTCATGTAAGGTTGATCTTTCAAAAGAGTTTGAGATGAAGGACTTGGGCCTCCTTCATTAGTTCCTGGGATTGGAAATTTGGTAGCGTAGTGATGGATTGTTTGTGTCTCAAGGAAAGTGTGCCTAGGAGATACTGGAGAAGTTCAACATGCAAGGCTACAAGCCTTTCAACACTCCTCTTCCTGATGGTTGGAGGAAAGTGGATGCTACATTGGCAGAGGTAATGGATGCCACTTTTTACTTACAATTGGTGGGGTTGCTAATGTATCTAGTCAATACATGACCTGACATATGCTATGTTGTTAACCAGCTTTCACAAGCTATGGTTAAGCCTACCAAGCTCTTTTGGAAAGTAGGCAAGCATGTATTGAGATATCTCAGAGGCACATCGGGATATGGATTATGGTACAAACAATTGAATGAGGTGAAGTTGTGTGGCTTCATGGATGCAGATTGGGCAGCAAACCCAACGGAAAGAAAGAGCACATCTGGAGGGATTTTCAGTATCAGGTTGACCGCATTTTCTTGGTACAGCAGGAAGCAGAGATCCGTGGCACTCAGTTTAGCGGAGGCCGACTACATGGCAACAATTTTGGATGCATGTTAGGCTATATGGATGAGGAAGATCTTGGTCAGGTTTTTTAGTTCACACTTAGATCCTACTGCGATATATTGTGATAATCATAGTTGCATGAAACTCTCAGTTAATCCAGTATCATGATATATCTAAACACATTGACATCTGGTATCATCATATCAGAGATTGTGTGCAGCGGAAGATCATGTTACTTTCTTATTTTCTTACAGAGGATCAGGATGCTGATATCTTGACGAAGGCACTCACGAGGAGCAAATTCGAATACCACAGGGGCAGGATCGGGGTGGCAGATAATCCATATCTTGTTGAGAGGGAGTGTTGAGATTGCAACAAGATGATGAGCTTAGTGAAAAGAGTCGCCTTCACTAAGTGGGCCCGCAGGCTATTTTTGGCGCAAGTCTATTTTTAGATATGTCGATCATATTCTATTAGTTGCAGGATGCTATTTGTGGATGGTTGGTCAAGTTGGAAAATAGATGGATTTCTAATTTTAGACATATTGGGCATAATCTATTTTTAGATTGCCAGTCTAAAAATAGATATGTCGAATATTATTAGCTCTTAATAATATTTGGACTATAAACATTATCTTATTCTCTTGGAGCACTTCAGTTAAGTGCACAGATGTGGCACAGGAGCTGACAGAAGGAATTACACTATTCCTAAGGGTTAAGTGGAGCTATTGCATGGATAATTTAGTTAGAACTCATGTGACAGAGTTTGGTGGAGTTATTGAGGTAGTTGGTGGAGTTGTGTTCAGTTTAACTGAGTTAAACATAGTTGAGCTAGTTGTATCTAGTCTAACTGATTGATACACTAGTGAGAGTGGTGTGAATTAATTAGTAATTAATTCACTAATTATTAACTCATTAATCAACTAAATAATACATCAGTTAACTACAGTGCATGGACAGTTTCAGTGGAGACCAGTGAAGAGGTAGGTGAAAGAGCAGTGTGACTATCAGTTGTGACTATAATGTTGCATGATTTGCAACACACAGTGGTTGGAGATGCCAATGAGGATTGTGTGAGAAAGGCTAGACCAATTCGAGTTCATTCAGAGCCATTCTTCAGTAGTGATTGCACAGTAGAGGCAGGCTAGCAGGTGGCTATGATCGGTGCATGGGATTTGCTAGATCGGATCTGATTAGTGTGTATCAATTGGAGATTGTACTGAGAGCTTTTGAGGAGCTTTGTATGATGATTGTTACATGATCTGTATGACATATATTATACAGATATTTGGGGGTTTTCCGCTTTAAGCTTTCCCATAAATTACTATGTTCATATGTGTGAATTTTTATGGTTTTAATGTGTGCATGCAATTGATTTTATTTCCGCAAGTAATGATCAATAGTAGAAGAGATTATGTATTGTGCATGAAGTCAAATCGTGTGTGATCAGGAGAATCTCGGATGTATAACGCATTAGTTATATAATTTCTACATTTATCCCCCTTTTTGTTGCCACAGATTTCTAAGGCATCAAGAGGTTGCTAGGTTGATACTTCTCTAGGTCAGCTGTAGGCATCTGAGGGCACCATCAATGTTCTAGGATAGTTGCAAAGCCTCCTCATCCCAACGTTGAATTCCGTTTTCAATAAAATAATCCCCTCGGTGCAGTGTGTTGATTTGGTCCTAAATAAGGTGACTTTCCTGCAATCGGATCAATCTTTGGGCCAGTGTGGTGGCCTGTATCTCATTAAATTTTTGTTCCTTAGCCCACATATCGATCTTCAGCTGCTGTGTGAGAGGGTCATCTTGAACAGAGGTCCAAATTTCCATGGCATCCTCTACCAATCGGATGTAAGCATCCACAACAGACATGATGTTATCAGTTGATTCCTGCACTACTTTGGCAGGTTGTATGTGAATTTGGGGAGGTGTCTCGTGCTGCAATTTCATCTGTAAATATGCTATCTTTTGCTCAACCTCCGAACGCATTGTGTCTACTTCTCATCTGGATGCTTTTAACGCATCTACCAAAATTTCCAGTTTGGTAGTGGGCGCAGTAGTAGTGGGTACTTTGGTTTTAGGGATACCAGAGCACAACTAATCAATCATGGTTTCCAAATTGGTGCACTAGCTTTTAGCAGCGTGACGTGCATCCTCTTCAAGCTAATAAACCTTAAGCGTTGTGGCATCTTACTACTGAGCTGCCGTGGTGTCCTAGAATGCTTTCTACTCTATATATTCCAACTCGTCCATGCCCATCATATGCATAGCATGCAACTTATTGTTGTGTAAAACAACTAAATCAATCCCGACTGTGGATCCTTCAAGAATGACCACATGCAGCTTGGAACTAGAAATCTGAAGCGCTACGCCTGAAACTTGAAATGTGCAGCTTTCTGATCTGGATGGGTGCCGAATGGCCAACTCACTCATCTGTCATGTGCTCGCTTGCTACACTCTCTCTTATATCACACTCACTTTCACTCTGAGCTATTGGAGTTCTTGTTGTGCATCATCAAGGCCTAATTTGTATTTGGATTCTACCCTTCTCCACACATATTTGGTCATTTCCTATACTGTGTCGCCAATTTTGTCAAAATCCTCCTCTCTTAGCGTTAATGGATTAGTCCTAGTCTTCTTAGAGGCTTTACGCTTGGTGTGTGACACTAAGGTGTTCTGAGGCCCTCTTTTTGTTCCTCGTCGCGTGCGTACTGGTGCATCGACACTATCTCCATTTTTTTCTTCCATTTCATCATCACTTCCAAGCTCAACTATCTGTGTTGTTGTGGTTGGTTCTTGGTCCTTCTACACATCCTTTGAATGATCTGTCAGCATGTGTGGCTTCGTAGGGGTCTTAGGTGGTACTAATGAAGCATCACTAGCTGTACTTGCTTCTAGCTAGAAGGGGGGCCACTTGGTCGTAGTGCGCGCAAGGTCATCCTCTATAACCATATATGACAACTCATACCGAACGCCTGCCATGTCCCTCTTTGCACAAACATGCACATTGTGAAAGGTGGCCTTGAAGTTCACAATGTGTTTGTATTTCTCATACAACGTAGGTGATCGTCAAGGCTTGGACTGCACCACTTGAAATATTTCTGCATCAAAAAACACCCAGAATATTTTATTTTATGTCACCCAGGAAGGAAGCTTGGAGTTCCATACAACTGCATAACTAGCATCCTCATAGAGATCTGGCTCAATATCGAGTAAATGGGACAGTGGCGGCAGTTTCCAACCAATGAGTGCAACCAACAACAACAACCAAGCATAATATAAATGCTTACCATCTTCTCGCGCCTCACAAATGTTTTCCAAAAATTAATTTCAGAGGTACTTCGCCCAATCATATTGTATCCATTTCATGCACTGCGCAGTTAGCTTATTTACCTACGCAGTCACCTTTGTTGCACGAAACTTCCTAATCATCTTGCAAGAAAGGATCAAGGTGGAAAATTTAACTGCAGGGGAATTGATATCTGCAACAACAAAGCCTTTGGTGTTCCTGTTTACCCCACAAGTCTTCTTAACCTCATCGACAACCTTTTTCTCCAGTCCCTTCCCTCTGAAGGCCGCCCTTGGATCCTCCCCTTAGTAAGGCAACATGATGATTCAATTAATTATCATGTCATCGATTGGGATGGACTCTCCTAGCCATAAACAATTACCATGCACAAGGGCGAGAAACTAGTGTAGAAAAATATTGTTAATCATGTTGTGAAAAAAGTGCGGGATGTTTAGCACGTTTAGTAGTCCGGCCTGCAGCAACCTTAATGCCCTTGTCTTTGGCTCAACTTTTATGACTCCTCCATCATAGGGCACCTGCTCTAACTAATCTAATGGTGCCAGTTCAGGGAACTTTTCACGGTCAATCAGGTCATAGTCTTACAACTTTAGTAAGGGCACTTTAGCAAACATGTCTCCTACAAAAGGCATATTCTCCAAGAGCAGCAGTGTGTTGATATGGGACATGACCTTATCTAGGTCCCTCGTGACATCAACAGATGGTTGGCACAGTGCCATGTACTTGGGCATTCACGAAATTGGGTCTATTGTTTCGAAAATATCTTCCTCGATGATCACTTCTGGTTCTTTAGCCATTGGTCTCTTCTGTTATTCATCTTCTAAGGTTGAGGATTCAGCGCAGGTGTCTCATTAGTGGGCATCGCAAAGGGGGTACGATCTATAGCAGTCATACTTGCACAAATTAAATTTCTTAGGCCTCTTTGGCACAACGTCTCGAAAAAGGTTTTTGAGTGCTCAGACATAAAATTAAGCAAACGCAATGAGAGGAATAGACACAGATCCGTTGGAAAGCAAAGGGATCTAATGCGACCCTTTATTCTATATTTATAGTGATGGTGTGCCGTAAACGAAATGATTTATGTTGATGCAACCTCATAAATGCTAAAATGGATCCAAATCTGGCATAGTATCCTCCATAAATGTAGGTTAGCCATTCCTTCAAATGGTAATAAAGTTGTCTTATCCAGATTAACTATTCCAACGACTAGTTTTTGGCCCATCTGCAAGTATTTCAACCTTTTGGCGCAACCTCTACACAACTGTTGCAGATACTTTCGCTTCCTCAATATTTGTTGCACATGCATACTTATACAATACTTGATAGACTTATTTGTGGTCCTGTGCCCTCTCACAACTGTTTGGGGCACTAAGACACTTCTCTAGCCATATAACCATTTTGCACGTGCATGGATGGGATTATCCATGTATTGTTTCAACCGAATTCCATTCACATAACCAGGAATGACTTTGCCACTTAAGGTGACCAGGCATACCACACCTCCTTCTATGATATCCTTGACAATATAAGGTCCAAGACAACACATTTTTAACTTTCCTGGGTGGCGCACAAACTTGCTGTTATATAGCAAAACCAAATCCTCCTCCTTAAAAATATTCCACCTGATGTGTCTATCATGCCAAGATTTTTTGCACACCTTTTGCACCTATTGATGGAAACCTCCAATGAATTTTTCCTCCTCTATTACAACTAGCTTTGACAGTCTCTCTTCCATAATATCTTGATCCGCCATGTTAGTTACTGTTGGGAAAAATACTTGGGGGGGGGGTGTTTAGGTGAATCAGTGTTTAGAAGAATCACAATATTTTACTTTTCTTTTACTGATTTCTATACACGACTTTGATTAGACCAACTAACGTATGTACACGGTTATCGTAAAGGAAACTTGCGTATACCCAAATATCTTACTATTCAAATAAATATTCAGAAACATTACTTAGCCCAATTCATCAGTTGTACATCAGATAGTTAAGTAGTAAACATGTACAATAATAACGGAATAAATAATTACACAAGGGAATCACACATGAACACCAAGATTTAAGGTGGAAACAGAAGTCGGGGGAAAGCCACTGCTGCTGTCGTCTCTGTCTTCAATATTTATTATATAGAAAACTTCTTACAATTTTGTATTTATGCAGACAAATATCAGTACATGGGCACCCACCTGCAGAAGGCTGAAACCTTCTCTCGTTCTTCAGTTGCTACTATAAGGGAGCTCCAAACCCCTGATCTCATTTACCAACCACTATTGGAAGGGAGCTACAACCCCCTAAACTAATCACCAACTCCTATTGGCAGGAAGCTTCTACTTCCACACTGAAGGCTTCAACCCTTAGAACCAGTGTAGACCATGTTTCATAAATTTTCACATTGGATCCAACAGCTTCAACACAACTCAATTTATAGATCAACACTAATAGCCATAAACCAAACTTAAACAGAACAATGATATCACTATAACCATATCACAGTAATAAACCCAGACTTCTGAACTAACATGCATAATCAATTTTATCCCTGATCATTCATAGAATCAAATGTATACACTACTTCACTTACTGCAACATGCGTATATATGCGTTTGTGTGCAGACCAACATGCGTATAGATATTTTCATATTGAATTTAGGAATTTTAACAAACTCAGAACACATTATATGCATTCAGGCATATTTAATCATATTTACAGAACCCTTATTCAGTTAGAAACATCCATCATATCCAATCACCCAGTCATTGATCATATTTGTACATAATAAAATAACATCATATTCAATATTCAAACAACCTAGATCTACATGAAGAATTCATTGAAAAACACGAGAAATATAGAATAAATAATCAGACAACCTCTTCAAAAATCTTCAGAGACCCTAACTTCCATACGCACTTTTGCTGAAACAAACCCACATGTACACGTGCTTTCACCATGACAAACCAACATATAGATATGTAAATATTTAGAGTTGTGTAACATTTCAAATCAACTGGCTTACTCAGAGCATACCCTCTTCTTCAACAAACATGCGCCATATAACAGATCTAGACATCCCACAAAGAGATCATGCACATACAAAGTCATTTCAGGTCTAGAGATCCTGATCCATCATTGTATCCATAGGTGCATCATTATTTCAGATTTGTTAAACAAATTAAACCCATGCCATGCAGATATTCTTCAGAGTGAAGTGTTCATTTGATATTCATTTCCTTGCCCACTACGCTATGATCTTCTTCCATTTAAATAGTTTGATCCTTTCCCAATACCATGAGCAAAAACCACACAATTATCGATGGTATTCTTGGATGGAATAAAATATACTAAACAACGCTCAAGACTATGGGTTAACACCATGGTAAAGACCCCTAGTATCAAAAATTTAGAGCACAAAATACATACACTACTTGTCTTCTTCTTTTCCGCATGTAAACACAACTTGGATAGAACCAACTCATGTATAGATTATTAAATATGAAATTTATCCATATTTTGCTATAATTTCTGCTAAACCATTGTGCTTATCTAGAAGCCATGTACTGCATATTTTACAAGAGATTTTCCATCAAGGACAACATGCAATCATAAGAATCATAATGCCAACAATCCCCCGTTTGTACTTGATTGAAACCATGTTGGTGTTTGATCTCAGCACCCTATAGATACCTGAAAGATACATCAACAGAAGCAAACACCAAGATTCTCTCCCCCTTTGACATCAAGAGAAAAGGGTGGACTAATGTTGAAGAAAGGTTTCTCGTTACTTGAAGAGCTCTGTAGAATTGATCTGTACAGACCATTCTCCCCCTGAGCACATGTTGAGTCTTTAGATTTTCAATAGAATACAAGACTTCATGACTCAACTAAATATGACCTTTCCTATCACCAAGGACCCATACTTACAACAATCTCTCAACAAGGTGGGGTTACATATTTTTACTCTACTACCCAACCAAGAGGGTTTACATTTTTTACTATGTCCATACATGACTAAAATATGACAACTTTACATCATAGGTCTCAACATGACCTTTACATCAAATTACATATATTACATTTTATAGCCAAGACCAAAGGATCTCAAGGGAGATATCATAATTCAACAACCAACATAATGCCAACAATGCATTATTCTCAGTAATACTAATGCTCCCCCTAAACCTATGCATCCTAAACATTTTAAACAACCATTTTAAACAACCAATTCATAAAAGCATCTTCATCAGGTAGATAAATATTAAGGAAAGGAAATGTAAGATGAACACCAGAATTGTCGAAAGTTCCCATCAACATATGAGAAATAGAGTAAAAAATATGACACAGATCATTTTGAAGGCTGGCCCATAGATTTTATGAAAAAAAGTTCCATACGTGATTGTATATAGAGAAACTTGCATATATACACGACTAGGCTTCATGCAACCTGCGAATCGAACTTAATCGACTAAAATCAAACAAATTTGATAAGTGAGGCAGAGACAACTCCTAGATTTTTTCTGAGATATTCAAATGCTTCCTTGGGAAGAGGTTTAGTAATTATGTCAAAAACTTGTTCTTTGGAGGGAACATATTCCAATTTCACATTTTTCTCAAGCACTTGTTCTCATAAAAATTGATATTTGATAGGAATGAGCTTGGTTTTGGAATACATAACAGGATTTTTCGAGATACTGATGGCACTTGTATTATCACACAAGATAGATATGGGAGGAGAAAATTTAATTTGAATATCTTGTAATGTCTCCATCATCCAAATAAGTTGTGTGCAACATGATGTGGCAGCAACATATTCTGCTTCTATTGTAGATAAGGCAATGGAACTTTGTTTCTTGCTAAACCAAGATACTAATCGGGGCCCCATATAAAATGCACCACCACTAGTGCTTTTTCGATCATCAATATTTCCAGCCCAGTTTGCATCTGTGTAAGAATGAAGAGTAAGATCAACATTCGTGGGATACCATAGGCCAAAGTCTTGAGTTCCTTGTAGATATTTGAGTATTCTTTTTACGACCTAAATATGTGACTCCTTTGGATTGGCTTGGAATCATCCAACAATCCCAAATGCATGCATGATATCTGGTCTAGTTCGAGTTAGATAAAGAAGACTTCCAATCATAGATCTATACTCTGGTTGGTTTTCCATGAGAGAATAATCATGAGAACTGAGGTTACATTCGGTCACCATTGGTCTCACAGGTTTGCAGTCTTCGATCCCATACTTCTTCAAGATCTTCTTGAGATATTTTTCTTGTGAGAGAAATATGCCATCTATTTCTTGTCACACTTGTAGGCCAAGAAAATATGTTAGCTCCCCAAGTAAAGACATTTAAAATTCCTGTTGCATAACAAAAGAAAAATTATGACTCACGGATTCTTCATCACTCCCAAAAATGATGTCATCAACATAAACAACAATAATTAACATTTTATCTTTCTGAATTTTTGTGTATAAGTTACTGTCTGCATATCCTTTTTTGAAACCTTGTTGTTGAAGATATTTGTCAAGACGATATTACCGTGCTTGAGGAGATTGTTTTAGATCATATAGGGCCTTTTTGAGTTTTCAAACAAGTTTTTCATCATTTCCTAAAACGAATCATTTTGTTTTTTCTATATAATATTCTTCTTTTAGATCACCATTGAGGAAAGAAGATTTTACATCCATTTGATAAGCCTTGAATTGTTGAAAACTTGAAAATGCAAGAAAAATTCTTATGGCTTCAAGTCTGGCTATAGTTGCAACTATTTCTTCAAAGTCTATACCTTCTTGTTGAGCATACCCCTTACAAACAAGTCTAGCATTATTTGTAATTATATCTCCATTTTCATTTAACTTGTTTTTGAATATCCATTTTGTTCCAATAAATTTTTTATCATGAGGTCTTGGAACCAATTCCCAAGTACTATTATTTTCAATTTGATCAAGTTCTTCATTCATGGCCTGAATCCAACATTCATCTTTACTAGCTTTATTTACATTTTGTGGTTGAATGGTGGATAAAAATGACAGATAATTGGGAGATCTTACAAGAGTTCTTCTTGTTTGAACCCCTGATTCCTTTTCTCCCAAAATTTGAGATTCTTGATGATTATTTTGAACATACCTGGATGGATCCTTTTCTGATATATCTTCTTCTGGTGCCTCATTGGGTTCTCCTTTTATATTATTGCTATTTGATGAGGGAAAATATACATCATCATCATCCTCATTTGTTTTTATTTCCCTTTTGGGAGCTGAGAGAGATTCATCAATTAGAACATCAATACATTAAACAATATTCCAAAGTATTTTTTTGTAGCATTTGTATGCTTTACTTCTAGAAGATTAACCAATAAATATTCCTTCATTTACTCTTGGCTCAAACTTACCAAGTTTTTTGTCATTATTTTTTATAAAACATTTTCTTCCAAAAACTCTAAAATACTTCACAGTGGGAATATTACCATACCAGAGTTCATAAGGATTTTTATCACTATTTACACAAACATGAGCTTTGTTGAGAATATTCACTGCAGTCTGCACTGCTTCTCCCCAAAAGGTGTGAGGAAACCCAGATTCATCCAAAATATCATGAGCCATTTGTTGAATTTTTCTATTCATTATTTCTGCCACACCATTTTGTTGTGGATTTCCAGCTACAGAAAATTGTCTTTTATGTGATATTGTTCACAGAAATCAAAGAATTCATCTTATATGTATTCTCCTCCTTGGTCAGATCTAAGATATTTTATTTTTAGATCTAATTAATTTTCAACCAAATCTTTGAAGATCTTAAATTTTTCAAATGCTTCATCTTTATGTTTCAATAAACCAATCCAACACATTCTTGAAAAGTCATAAATAAATAGGATATAGTATTTTTCTCCACGAGGTTAATTTTTCCTTAAAGGACCACATAATTCAGTATGAATAATTTCAAGATGCTTACTTGCTGATTCTTCTTTGGAATTAAATAGCACCCTATTTTTCTTACCGAATTGGCATGATTTGCATAAGGTACTTTCGGGTAGAGTGATGTTGGGTAGGTCACGGAAAAATTTGAGTCTACTTGATTTTCTTATCTGAGAAAAACTCAAATGCCCGAATATTCTATGCCATAACGATTTTTTTATAGATTTCCCTAGATAACATTTCTCTTGGACACCTTTTAATATATACAGATTGCTTGGTGTTCTTGTTCCTTTTATTACGGTCTTTCCTCTGTAAAGTTCATGAACCACACACTCTGTTGAACAAAAGACAAATTCATTTCCTTGATCACACACTTGACTCATACTCAAAGAGTTATGCTTTAATCCATAAAAATACATAACATTGTTAGCTTTAACCTTTCTTTTAGAAAAACAACTCCTTTACCCTTGATGATAGCAGGAGAGTCATTTCAAAAAGTAGCATTCTTTTCCTTTTCTAATGCATTGTATAAAATAAGTTTATCTCTATCACATGTCATGTGTTTTGAACATCCGTTATCAATGTACCATTTATTTTATTCTCCTTCTGCAAATAACGCTGTGTCGCAACTTTCAAACCATAAGTCCTTCTTTCTCCATACCTTGGAACTTGTGGATATTTGTTCTTTTTGCTGAAGTTTGCTCCTGCATTCATATTCTTCATGTCAAAATTTATTGCAAAATGCAACATTCAATTTCACCTTCAAGAGGGGAAAAATTGTTATAATTATTCTTCTTTATTCCTGTCTCATTTATTTTCTCTCTTGCGTCTCTGGTCATGAAGGTTTTGTAAGCAACACATTGAGAAGCCTTGTGACCAAAATTATGACATGAGAAACATTGTCCATTGAAGAAGAAAATTTTGCGATCATAGAACCTTCTATTGTTTTTTGCCTTTTGATTGATATTTCTGTTATTGTTCATCCTTGAATTTGAGTGATCATGCTTTACCTAGACATTGTCTTTGTTCTTTTGCTGAGTGTTGAATATTTGCTGCCTGGCTTTTGCTGCATTTAGATAGCTTGTAGCTGAAGAATTTTCTGACAGAGAATATTCACCAACATATCTAAGGCCTTTCTTCACAAGAGGAGAGAATCGAAACTTGATAATTTCATCTAAGATTTTATATCCTTTAGCAAATCTAAGATTTACAATTTTTACTTTCTCAATTTCCTTTCTTAGACTTACTATTTTACATTTTAGTTTCTCATTGTGCTTCTCTTTTTCTATGAGTTTATTCTTTAGAGTATCTATGGCTATTTTTTTTTTCTTCCAAGCATATTTTGAGTTGATTAATTTCTTAAAGAAAATCATCTTCTTCTAAAGCATCCATAAAAGTATCTTTAGCCTCACTAGTGTCTTTTTCAAATGCCATGAGTAGTCTAATATCTTGATCAGATTCTCTTTCTTCACTATTTGATAAATCATCACTATCTTAATGAGTATAGTAACTTTTTCTATTGACAAATCATCTCCTATTACCTTTTGCTAAATCTTTTCCCTTTTCATGATTATCATTATGAGGAATTTTAGCAGCATAATGACCAACTCTTCCACAAGAAAAACATTTGAATGGAATATTACCTCTGAACCTTCCAATACAAACTTGAAGTTTCTTTACAAAATTTACCTCATCTTCTTCTTATACCTACCCTGATTCTTTTTTTTCTTCCTTGTTCTTTCCTTTTGCAGAAGCTCCAAAAGAAAGTTTCTTGACTTCAAACGAACCTCCTTTCCTCATTTCACACGCAGTCAGGATCCCATGGAGTTGAACAATAGTAAGAGTATGGAGATCCTGATTCTCTTAAATAGCATATACTTTTGATTCAAATTTAGGAGTTATAGATGTTAATACTTTCTCTAATAGAGTGGTGTCACTTATGACTTCACCCAGATTTCTCATACGATTTACGATCTCATCTAGACATAAAAAGAAACTAGCAATACTTTCATCATTATGCATTCTGAGATTTTCGTATTGAATTCTGAGAGTTTAAAGTTTAGAAATTTTTACCTTGGAATCACCTTCATAGCTTAGAATGATTTTGTCCCATATCTCCTTTGTTGTATTTAACTGCATAACTTTGATAAATTATGATTCAGTCGAACTTCCCAATAATTCATTGACAACTTTTGCATTGGTTTCATAGTTATTCTTTGTTGTTGGATCTATTGGAACAACATATGGATATTGGTAACCGCCTTCAAATATTTCCCAAACATATGCTCCAAGAGACAGAATATAGGATCTTGTTCTTTTCTTCAAAAATATTAAATTGTTTCCGTTGAAGAGTGGTGGTCTGATAGATGTTGTTCCATCTTGATTTCTCATCTTTGATGATATTCCTTCTAGTGATTAACCTTCTTCATAAGAACCTCCTCTGACACCAATTGTTGGGAAAAATAATAAGAGAGGGGGGGTGGGGGGGCGGTGAATCAGTATTTACAAGAATCAAAATCTTTTACTTTTCTTTTACTGATTTCTATACACGACTTTGATTAGCTAAACTAGCATATGTACGCAAATATCCTAAAGGAAACTTGCGTATACCTATATATCTTTATGCTCAGATAAATATTCAAAAACATTACTTATCCTAGTTCATCAATTGTGCATCAAATAGTTAAGAAGTAAACATGTATAGTAATAACAGAATAAATCATCACACAAGGGCATCAAACATGAACACCAAGATTTAAGGTGGAAACACAATTCGGGGGAAATCCACTGTTGTTGTCGTCTCTGTCTTCAATATTTATTATATAGAAAACTTCTTACAATGTTGTGTTTATTCAGACAAATATCAGTACATGGGCCCCCACCTGCAGAAGGCTGAAACCTTCTCTCGTTCTCCAGCTGCTACTATAAGGGAGCTCCAAACCCCTAATCTCATTTACCATCCACTACTTGAAGGGAGCTACAACTCCCTAAACTGATCACCAACTCCTACTGGCAGGAAGCTTCTACTTCCACACTAAAGGCTTCAACCCTTAGAACCACTGCAGACCATGTTTCATAAATTTTCACACTAGATCCAACAACTTCAACACAACTCAATTTTTAGATCAACACCAATAGCCATAAACCAAACTTTAAATAGAAGAGTGAGATCATAATAACCAAATCACAGTAATAAACCTAGACTTCTGAACTAACATGCAAAATAAATTTCAACCCTGATCATTCATAGAATCCAATGTATACGCTACTTCAGTTAATGCAACCTGCGTATATATGCGCTTTCGTGCAGACCAACCTGTGCATAGATATTTTCATACTGAATTTATGAATCTGATCAGACTAAAAAAGGATCAGATGCATTCAGGCATATTAATCAGATTTACAGAACCCTTATTCAGTAGGGAACATCCATCATATCCAATCACCCAGTCATTGATCATATTTGTACATAATCAACTAGAAACATATTCAGTATTCAGACAACCCAGATCTACATGAAGACTTCATTGAAATACATCAGAAATATAGAAGAAATAACCAGACAATATTTGTAGAAATATTCAGAAAACCCTAAAATCCATATGCGCTTTTGCTGAAACGAACCCACGTGTACACGCGCTTTCATTGTGACGAACCAGCGTACAGATATTTAAATATTCAGAGTTGCGTAACATTTCAGATCAATGTACTTACTCAGATCATACCCTCTTCTTCAATAAACATGCACCAGGTAACAGATCCAGACATCTCACAAACTGACACATGCACATAGAAATTCATTTTAGGTATAGAGATCTTGAGCCATCATTGTTTCCATAGGTGCACCATTATTTCAGATGTATTAAACAACTGAAACCCATACCATGCACATATTCCTTAGAGTGAAGTTTTCATTCAATAATCATCTCCTTGACCACTGCACTATGATCTTCTTCCCTTTAAATAGTTTGAGCCTTTCCCAATACCATCAGCGAAAACCACAAAAGTGTCGATGGTATTCTTGGACATAATCAAATAGACAAAAAAATATCTCATGACTATGGGTTAACACCATGGAAAGACCCCTGGTATCAAAAATTTAGAGCAAAAAAGACATACACTTCTTTGCTTCTTTTTTTCCGCGTGTATACGTGACTTGACCAGAAAGAAATCACGTATAGATTCTTAAATATAAAATTTATCCATATTCTCCTAGAATTTATGCTAAAATACTGTGCTTCTCGAGAAGCCATATAATGCATATTTTATAAGAGAGTTTCCATCAAGGAAAAAATATGCAATCATAAGAATCATAATGCTAACAGTTACTGTTACATTGTGCAGACTAGTGACAATATACTCCATCAGCATAACAACCTCTAGTGCATACACCAACCTGAAAGGGTTTTGTCCTATCAATTTCTTGCATTTCATTTTGTATTCCCATATAACCGTAGGTACACGGACATCCCAATCATTCCGATTATCATTACATACCTTTGTGAGCGCGGTCTCCAAAATCTTGTTAAAGGATTCTACCGTACCATTTTCTTGTGGATGATACGGTGTACTCTTCTAATGGTGCATCTTAAACTCCATTGTTAAGGCTTGAATAGTCTCATTCACAAAATGTGTACCCTGGTCACTCATAAAAATCTTAGGACACCCAAACATTGTCAAGATATTTTCAAAAATAAAGTACGCAATCATTTCTGTGTTGCAATCCTTCACAGGATTAAGTTCTAGTCATCTAGTCAAATAATCCATTGTAGTGATGATATAGCATGCACCATTCTTCTTCCCTGGAGGGTTGATCAATCCTACAAAATAAATGGCCCATTTATCAAAAGTTTCCAAAGTGAGTTGTGGTTATAGTGGCATTTCATCTTTGCGCGATGGTTTCCACGTTCTTTGACACACATCACAAGTGCGATCTTTTTCATCACTATGGACCGTAGCCCACCACAAGCCAATCCTCAAAATCTTCTGCGCAGTTGTTTTTCTCGCATAGTGGCCTCATACAACCCCTAAATGTGCTTCTACTAGGATGGTCTACCTTTCAAACTCCAGCACATATCGCCTCAATACCTCATCAGCTCCCATCTTATACAACTGGCTAGCAATCAAAGTAAATTATATTGTGCACAAGACCAAAAATTTATTTTTCTTAAGTGTATAATCTATAGGCGCACTTCTAGTGGTCAGAAAGTGGATGATATTTGCGAAGTGGTCATCAACTATTATAATGGAAAATAGTTGTGTGTCTGGTAATCCTTCCTCCAAACTAGTTGGCTCATCTCAAATTTCAATGCATGAAAAATGATCTGGACCTACATTCAATCTCCATGGCTTTACAATCACCTCAAAATCATACTCTTGAAAAAATAAGAGCCATCTACAAATGCCCCCCCCCCCCACCAAACAAAATCTTGTTGATCAGGTACTTCAAAGAAGAGTGATCAGGGAACATCTTAAAATGACCTTCCAGCAAATAGTGACAAAACTTCTACAATGCATAGACCAAAACTAACCCTTCTCTCTTTGTTTTCGATTGATTACGCTCAACCCTTCAAAATTTTCTGCTCACAAATGCAATTGGGTGAGCGATATCTCCATCTCCTGGTTATGCGAGTACAACTCCTAACATGATACACACCACATCAATGTGCACATGCAATTCCCTTGTCCAGTCTAGAAATAACAATATAGGCGCAGTCACCATTTTATCCTTAAGTAGCTCTAAGCTCTTTTGGCAGCCCTCATCCCAGAAAAAAGAGGTATCCTTCTTCAAAAAATTCTCCATCAGCACAGTAATCAATGCATATCCTTGAATAAATTTCTTGTATTAGCCAGTATGCCCCAAAATTGAGTGCAACTTCTTCACATTTGCTAGAGCCTCCAAGTTAGCAATAATAGAAATCTTAGCTAGATCGACCATCAATCCCTATTGATAGACAATATGACCCAAAAAAATCCCGAAAAGAGCATACATACACTTGTTCAGATTCAGCTAGATCTGATGCTTTCGACAAGTATTCAACATCAAGCAAAGAATTGAAACATGCTTCTTCAATAAGCCAAAGATAGTCCAGTCATCAAAATATACTTCTAAGAACTTATGTATGTATTCCTTAAAATTAGCTACCACCACACGCGAGAATATGGCTGGCACGTTCTTTAGACCAAATGGCATGGCGATGTATTATAATGAACCCCATTCCATCACAAAGGTTGTCTTACTTATGTCTTCATGCATGATTCTTATCTGGTGGTATCCAGAAAATTCATCAGTGAATGAGTAGGCCTCCTGCCCACCCACATTGCTCAATACTTCATCAGAAAATTGAGTGGGAAAAGGGTCATCCACATAGGCATCATTCAACTTGTGCAGATACACAAAAATCTTGATTTCTCCTTTGGTTTCATTTCTTGGACCACCATGGGGCTTACTTTATCTGATTCTTCTATCAGTTCAATGATCCCTGCAACAACCATTTTCTCCAGCTCCTCCTTTTACTTCTACTTATACTTATGATTCAATTTGTAAAGATGCTAGCCTGGAATATGGTTTTAGGGTGATCTTCATCACAACAAGATCCTCAAACATCAATTTTGACTCTAAAAAATTTGTGGGAAACAAGTCCTGATATTCATTGAGAAGATCTGCAACCTTAGCTAGTGTATCTTCATCCCAATAATCCCTTATTTTGGAAATCTTAGTTTGACCGCATGTTCCAATGTTGACTTCCCTAATCTTCATGGGTCCAGTCACATTTGGTAGTTCAACCACAGGCCCAGTAACTGCATGTTGGCCTTCAAAATCAGGGATATTGATGTTTCTGGGTCCTCCTAATTATCCTTAATTGTCACATTCCTACATTCAACTGTATCCTTCATTTTCACATCCCATGCAAGTAAGGCTCGTTCTTCTTATTTGTCTAGGATGTCAAAGACCACATATTGAATCGCATGTAAGGCTCGTTCTTCTTATTTCTATGGGATGTCAAAGACCACATCTTGAATCGCATGTAAGGCAATATTGATGCATGGGAATCCACTCTCAAAACTTAAAGTTGAAACAAATCTTTCCCTTAGCGCAACCCATTTTGTCAGCCACATCATAGTTTAACCTCTAGATACTAGTTCATGGGTATTCTACTCAAAGTATGAATGAATGTGTGCACCCATCCTGGTTGTGGCTCTTCTCCCCAAGCTACAGTCCACGTGGCTATATGCATGTGCTGATCTTCTTTTCCTGTATAAGTTCCTTCCAACCGGGTATTGGGTTGTCCAAATCTTAGTTGCATTATGTGGGTACGTTCTTCCCAATCAAAAAAATTCTCCTTTTGAATTTCCCACCAGCACGCTAGGGTTGAGCACTAAACCAAGTCAAGCACATGAAACTCCTGTGCCTCTAGAACAACCTTTTCAAATTCTTCTAAAAAATAATTAACACTGCCTAGATACCATCATAGTAAGATAATTCACGAACCTCTAAGGATATACATCGTAGATATTTGGTTACTTGGTTACAATGCAATGTATAAACTTCAAGTAAATAGTTCTGCCAATTTTCCAACTCCTCATCTGAGTCTGAGTGGCATGAAATATCCCTATCCCAAATAAGCCTACCATCTATTGTAGGATTGGTCCAATCCTCACCCCTTGCACTTATCTTGTAGATATGATCAAAATCCTCTTATTTTCAAACAGGTTCGATGTATTTTCCAAGGTCCAAAGGGACCACGACCCTAGTTCCATTATTTCCAAACACCATACTTCTGCGCTTGAGGTTGATGATAGCATCCATGTCAATAGCCAAATCCAGACCCAACAACATAATGTACGTATCTAAATCATCCATAATTTGAAAAACTTCAAAGTCATCCATTGCCTTAACACCTTCAATATAAACTATCACCTGAGAAATTCTACCCATTGGGACCATTCAGCTTAGTTTCTCCCATTTTTTTCCAAGTCTTCTTTGGTAGGAAATTTGCATCGGACCCTAGATCCAAAGTGATCGAGTCCATTTCAAACTCACCTATTTGAGTTGTCATGCACATCTCTTGACCAGTTCTTCTCTTTTTCTTGTAAATATTATTGACATAATTTTTCTCCATCTGAGGATGCTCTTTCAAGGTGCAACTATTAATCAAATATTGAAGATTCTCGATTGTTGTATTATTGCGTAGAAGCTTGATATAGGCTTGCAAAAAAGGTTTCATCTCTGTAGGCTTGGCCCCTTCGATGGTTTCCTTAGTAGGGTTACTTGGTACATTAGATGTTCCAGGATCTATAAAGTCCTTCTTTGTTGCGACAAAGGTTTCCTTCTCTTGTAGATTAAACCTTCATTTTTCTCAGGAGCTCTTGGGACCCAAAAATAAGCAGTAAGTCTCTTACCTTTTGCTTTATCTTCTCCCATTGCTACACCACTTCTGGTCACAATATTTACACTGGGGTATTCAGTGCGCAGTTCCACTCTCGTTATTTGAACATTTTGTGTTGGTGTCTACGATTTAGTAAGGTTGCTAGAGCTCTGGAATATATTTACCAATCATAGGGCAGAAGTCTATCGTGTGCATACCATTCGCTTAACAAATCACGCACCATAACATGGGAAATTCATTAGGCCCTACCCCATTCTCAATTTGGCTTGGTCCTCCAACTTACAGATAGTTATTATATATAAGACACTGATCCCTGTGATTCCCTTTAGCTTTACAACATGTGCACCATACTCCTGCGCACACATCCTTTTCTTTCTCTTTTCGTAGATTTTGTATCTCCAATTGTAATGCAACTAATAGGCTTTGGATTTTTTGAGTTCCAACCTATGTAGCTAGTATAAGTGAGGCTTCTAACTTCATGGCGATCTCCACAACTTTAGCCTATGTCACAATCTTTTTTTGGTTTAAGGACTGGTGGAGATGTGGCAACAACATATCATCAATAGTAAATCCCCCATCCTTGATGGTTCGCTTCAACCGTTGATCTGCCTCCATAAATATTAATTCACTTCTTAGTGGATCTCTTTTAATTCAGTGACACATTGAGAATGTTATTTTGGATTTTTGAATTTCTCCTTTAATGTGGTTTTAAGCTCATCAATCATTGCATTATGGTTTGTTTCTGTATATGTCACGTACCAATCCAATCCGCGTTCTTGAAATGCAGTAGCAAGTTGCGCTTTATTAACATTATCGTTATTGATTTGTTGCGCTATCCACATAGCATCTGTGACGAACCGGAATTGGTCAACATATTCATTTCCAACACCCTTTAAATTCTGCAGCCTTATGGAATTAGCCATATTGACTTTTGGTGATGGAGGTGGAGGTGGAGTGGATGAATTGTTAGTGTGAGATCAATTTGGACATGGAGTGGATGGGATCTAAAATATGGAAAATGACCCAAAAATACTTTGATCTTACAATCCATTTTATTTTGAGTGCACGTATTCACTATAGCAACTTGTCTCACACTCCTAGTTGATTTCAAATTTATCTTTGAGAGGGCTATAAAAAAAACCTTCCTCTAGGTATACCATGTAATTTTTCCCACTGCGCGTAGTCGAGCCTCTTCCGGAAATTAACTCAATGTGGCTGCATAAAGGACACTTTTCACATAAAATGATTTTAATCCAAAGTTTCAATGAGCATATAAAATTACCTCTAGGGCCCTTGAAAAATATCCTTTCAGTTTCAGAATATGGCACAAAAGTATCAATAGAAAATTCAGTCATAAACCCACTCAGAATTCTATCAATGCAATAGTCTACAATGCGAGTAATTTTATTTATAGATTTCTCCAACTCCTAAACTAGCTCAGTAGTCCACCTGGTGCTCGCATTATCCTTTGTGCAGGTATGAAACTCAGCAATCCAAGATAACCACTCTTGTAATTCAGTTGCAAATGAAGCAAAAAAAATTCGAGGACCTATGTATAGATATACCTTTGCTCCCAATCTTCAATAGAAAAATTAGGGTTTCATTTTTCTTGGATTGCAAATTCTCAAACCTTCTTATCAAGCCAATCTTGCATTTTGTTCTTTTTCGAATGCCACAACATCAAATCTGCCTCAAACAGATCCTGGTCTCGACAACATAATGATTTGTTGGCTTGAGGGGTCCTGACCCAGGTTCAAAGTGTTCTGCGCAACCAAAAAAACTCTCAAACTACTAGCCCTTTTGGCAGTGATCTGCTTACGTAGACCAAAGTCTCACCCAAAGCAGTATGGAGGGGTGCGGGAACCAGATTTCCACACCCCGAGGGAGCGTTTGATGTGGGCTTTAACCTTAGTTATCATATTTAATGATTTTCTGTGTTCACGATAGGTCATATCTAAATGCAGATAAAAAAATCAAGAGATATGTGTAAACAGATTATTATACCTTAGTTAGATCTAGCTTATCAGGGCATAAACAACACTTGCACAATCACCTAGATAGTTCTTCTGTAAAATCCTTAACACAGATGCAATCCTTGTGCAGACACAAATATCTTTCACATATAATTAACAAAGGTAAATGCACATTTAAACATAAACATATCTATCACGTGCAATAATCAACAGTTAATTAACACATTCATTCATAAACATAGAGCTTGCAAAAAAATTGCCAAAAATTCTTCTTTATTAATAATTCTTTAATCTAGTACAATTATTTCCTTATGTGCGCACATCAGCATATTCCTTGCATAAAACTCAAGACTAGGTCTCCGTGCACACAACCAACAGGACCATTTCAACCCAGATCGAAGCAAACTAGCCCAAAACTCAGATCAAAACATAATCCATAAACCTAAAGATCGCATGTCCTTATTCGACTCAAGTCTTACATATTTATATGACTTGGATGCGTACATATCATGGTCTCAAACCATGGCTTAAGAAGCATGGTTTCCCTTTTCACCCATTACAGTTATAAAGTAGGTTTGACCTGCCCCAAAGCCCCTTGACTTCTATGCGCGACGCGTTTCAACAAAATTTAACCAAAATTACATAAAAAAATTTACCTTAGGGGACCCCATCCCAGCAAACACCACAAAAACTGGAGGGGAAAAGATAAAAAGGGCTTTGTTATAGTTGTGATAGAAAATACACTAAAGGTCATAAGTGCACTGAGAAGAAATTATTTTACATAGATTGTGAAGAGGAGGAAGAAACAGAACAAGAAATGTCAAAATAAGAGGATATACACCAAGAACCAACCCCAAAGAAAGAAGAAATTAATCCGACTATATATTGTAATGGATTGGCAGGAATTACCACTCCTCAAATTCTTAATATAGAAGGACATATCAAGAAGAAAAAGGTAATAGTGTTGATCGATTCAATTAGTACCCATAATTTTAATTTTTGTAAGATAGATAAGGAATTGAATTTCTTCCTATATTGAGCACAAGAGTGTCAAGTGATGGTTGAAAATGGATGAACTATAAATTTATCTAGAAAGTTCCATAATATCAAACTATCCATGGGGGAATGTGTATTGAATAGTACAATGCTTTACATTCCAATGGGTGGTGTTGATGTTGTACTATGAGTCCAATGGTTATAATCTTTGGGGACGATAACTTTTAATTTTCAATAACTCTTCTTGAAATTATTTTGGGAATGAAAGGAAGTTTAATTAATGGGTATCGCAAGAAAAACGTGAAATATAAAAAATTCTAATGGAATTAAAAATCTTATAAGGAAATAACAACGAGGATTATTTTCCCAATTATGCTCACTAGAAGTTCAAACACCAAAATCATCTACTTCTCTAGATCTCCAAAAAGTCTTGGACAATCATTCCAAGGTATTTGAGACTCCCAAAGGCATCCCACCTATTTATAATCATGATCATTATATTCATTTGATTCTAGGAAGTGATCCTCCAAACATCAGGCCTTACAGATATCCATATTCCCAAAAGAGTGAAATTGAACATATTATTGTAGAAATGCTAGAGGTTGTTATAATTCAACCTAGTCAAAGTTTCAAAGTTCCTTCTCTGCTCCAATATTATTGGTGCACAAGAGGGATGGATAATGGAGCATGTGTTCAAATTATAGGGAGCTCAACAAACTCACTATTAAAGATAAATTTTCCATTCCTTTCATTGATGAATTATTGGATGAATTACATGGAGAAAATTATTTCACCAAGCTATATCGTCGTTCAACATATCATCAAATTAGAATGAAGAATGAAGACATTCCAAAAACAAAATTCATAAGTCATGAGGATCATTATGAATATTTTTTCATGCCTTTTGGCCTTACTAATTCACCTTCCACATTTCAAGGTTTTAATGATATACTAATCTACAACAAATCTTGGAAGGATCATGTTCAACATGTTGACAGGGTTCTTAAACCATTGGAGGAGAAACAATTATATGCAAAAACCTACAAATATTTATTTGGAGTACATGATGTGGAATATTTGGGTCATATTTTATCTCATGAATGTGTTAAGGTAGACCCTAAAAAGATTAAAGCCATTAAGGAATGGAAAATCCCACAACCATAAAGCATCTTCAAGGACTTCTCGGGTTGACAAGGTATTATTGCAAGTTTGTTAATAATTATGGGAGAATAGCGACACCTCTAACATCATTATTGAAGAAAGATGTATTTTCTTGGACTCCAGAAGCAACTAAGGCCTTTGAACATATTAAAGAGGAAATGTGGCAGGCACTGGTCTTAGCTATGCCATACTTCACAAAAACCTTTATTGTAGAATGTGATGCCTCAGGAAATGGAATTGGTGTTGTTTTAATGCAATAAGGAATACCCATTTCTTTTGAAATTCCTCCAATCAAAGGAAACTATTTACACAAACCTATTTATGATAAGGAAATGTTATCAATACTATATGCACTAAATAAATCGCGACCTTACCTAATTGGAAGATACTTAAAGGTAAAAAAAAATCATGATAGTCTTAAATAGTTTTTGGAACAAATATTATCTTCAAAAGAGCAGAAAAAATTGGTCACAAAGATGTTGGGTTATGACTTTGAAATCATATACAAAAAAGGGAAGCAAAATTTTTTTGCAGATGCATTCTCAAGAAAGGATGAGGATGTGGAAGGATTTCTTTGTGCCATTTCTATTATCCAATTTGAGTGGATAACAGAAGCAACGAATGAATGGGAGAATTATAAATAGGTTTGGACACTCATTTAAAACTTGCAGCAATATCCTAGTACATTTGATACATTTAGCTAGAAAAATGATTCACTGTGGTACAAATATCGATTATATATTTGTAAGAATTCCAAAATCAAACAAAATATTATTTTTTAATTGCACACATCCCCTTAGGAGGGCACTTAGGATTTTTAAAAAACTACCACGGGATCAAGAAGGATTTTTTTTTGGGATGGTCAAAATATGATATTCAGAAGCTTGTTGTAGAATGTTTGGTTTTCCAACAAAATAAAGTTGATACAATTAAGACTTCGGGTCTATTTCATCTTTTAGCCACTCCACGTTAGTGTTGGGAGGAGGTATCAATGGATTTAATCACAAGTTTTCCCAAGTCTGAAGGAAAGAGTGTCATCATGGTGGTAGTTGATATAATTACCATGTATGTACACTTTTGTGCATTATCTCATCCTTTTAAATCCAATATAGTTTTAATTTCATTTATGGAAACAATTCAAAATATTCAAGGAAACCCAAAGATTATTGTAAGTGACATAGATCCTATTTTCACTGGAAATATTTGGACGTAATTATTTTCTTGTCTTATTACTCAATTACATCATAGCTCATCATATCATCCTCAATCTGACGGGAAAAATGAGACACCGAACAATTATTTGGAAGGATATCTTCATTTCTTTGTATCTGGTAAAAAAAAACAATTAGTCCAGTGGTTACCTCTAGCTGAATGGTGGTATAACACTTCCTTCCAGACTCCAGCAAATATGAACCTATTTATGGCACTTTATGGATATCATCCAACATATATCACATCATATTTAACAGAAAAATTGAAGGTTCAAGCAACTTAATATCACATCGAGCATTGACAAAAAGTTATCCAACTCTTAAAGGATAACCTCACTCTAACGTAGAATCAAATGAAACAATAGGAAGATCAACATAAAAGTGAAATAATTTTTGAGGTAGGTGACTGGGTATTTTTATGCCTACATCCATATAAAAAAATTTCCCTCAAGCAAGCTAAGAAGGATAATAAATTATCACCCAATTACTACAGTCCTTACAAGGTGCTGCAAAATATTGGTACTATGGCATGCAATTTGGAGTTACCTACATCTTCATGAGTACACCCAATTTTCAATGTTTCATTTTTAAATAAGGTTATCAGTGAAAATATTCCCATTCATTTAACAATGTTTTCAGAACTTGACGAAGAAGGAAAAATCATATTTGATCCTGAAGAAGCCACGAAAACAAGAACTCGACAACTACAAAATCAATCAATTTCAGAGTATCTCATTAAGTGGAAGAATATACCCGCTGAATATTCCACATGGGAGGATGATAATTTTATACAGAAGAATGTGAAACTAATCAAGCATTGAGGACACCACATTTTTGAAGGAGAGGGGCATGATAGTTCCTTATAATACTAGTGTATCCCCCTTATTGTTACTCTTAGTGTATCCCTCTAATTTTTATTGTTGTGCCCCATAGAAGCCCACTATTATTATTGTTGTGCCCTTACATTATTATTTTTATGTAGGAATTGATTGTATTGTGACCCCTTAGACTCCTATATATACAAAGGAGGTATTATAATTTGTATCATCCAATAATTGTTCACTTATGTAATGTAAAGGAATGTTCCCCCTTGAAGTCGATAATTTTTAAGTCGTTGATCTATCTTTTCTTCTATTTTGTGAGTTGGTTCCATAACATGATAGATATCATCCCACTATCATGATCTTCCTTTACATTATTCCAATCAAAAGTGTACTACCGCTTGAACCTAAAAATAACACATTAGAAATAAAAAAATTCCACTTCAATGTTCTCTTGTACCTTTTCGATGTAACCTAACGTCCCCTGTATTAGATTTTTATTGAGATGGCATGCATGACTATATTTGTCGAAATCGACTTCCACTCCACAATTTCTTTCCATGCATCCATCAACGACATCCTTCATGCCAAAATGATGTCCATATGCCCACATATATGGGAACAAATGAACATATAAAAAAGTGAAAAAATCAAGTGTCATGTTTATAATAACCTGAACATAATTAAAATATAAAATCTAGATGTTACAATTTAAAGGTGCATTATGAAGTTAAAAATGTACAAAAATGTATTATTATCAAGTTGTTTCACCCAATCCCTATGTTTAATGCATCCTCCTCAGCACGCGGGTAATGACCAAATACACTGTATTTCTCTCTGAATTGATCAACAAACCAATTGTTAAGGAATGCCATTGGAGTATTTTATTGTAAATGACCACGATAAGGAATGTTTATACCATTCATCTTTCTAAATTATTTCCTCTCATCACCCCATTTCCTGCTCTTCTATTCGTAGAAATTGACCCATGGGTGTGTTGCTTACGAATTGTAAAGAATGAATTTTTTAATGGGTTCAATTTTTTAATTCACTGATGACATCAAAATAACATATATAGTACATATGAGGTCAAAATATGCATTATGAAGTTCAATGTGAATAGTTACTATGTATAAATTTGAGAAATGATAAGTCACTTACTCTTTATCATGCACCTTTTTCCATTAGTTTAGAGAAGCTCCCTTTCTCTTTTGTCTTCATCCATTTCATCATCCCAAAAAACTGCACCTGGTGTGTTGTTCATTTGATTGATGTACTTATTGGAATAATAAAAATACTCATACAATATGTACCCTTCCATCATAGATCCCTCGGGTTGTGGCCTTTGTTGAACAAAAATTTTTAATTTCGTCATGTACCTCTCTAAGAAGAACATCTAACGACAAGAAACCACCCCAAATAATTCAACCTCATCTACTAGGTGAATTAGAATATGAACCCACAAGTCCATGAAAATTGTTGGTATTTTTGGTCATGCATTTTGGCCTTACCAATGCACCTTATACATTTCAAGGGTTGATTAATTCCATTTTCAAACCTTCCTTAGAAAATTTTTGTTAGTATTTTTTGATGATATGCTAATCTACAACAGGTCTTGAAAGGATCATGTTCAACATGTTGACAGGGTGCTCAAACTATTGGAGAAGAAACAATTATATGCAGAAACCTCCAAATGTTTCTTTGGAGTACAATAGGTGGAATATCTTGGTCATATTGTATCTCAGGAGTGTGTTAAGGTAGACCTTAACAAAATTACATCCATTAAAGAATGGAAACTCCCCACAACCATAAAGTGGTTGCGAGGATTTCTCAGGTTAACAAGGTATTATCACAAGTTTGTTAAGAATTATGGGAGAATAGTAGCATCTCTAACAACATTATTGAAGAAACATGCATTTTCATGGACTCCTGAAGCAACTAAGGCCTTTGAACGTCTTAAAGAGGAAATGTGCCTAACACCGGTCTTATCTACGCCAGACTTCACAATTTTTTTTTATTGTGGAATGTGATGCCTTAGGAAATGGAATTAGTGTTGTTTTAATGTAAGAAGGAAGACCCATTTATTTTTAAATCCGTCCAATCAAAGGAAAGTATTTATAGAAAGCTATGTATGAGAAGGAATTGTTGACAATAATACATGCACTAAAGAAATGGCGAGCTTACCTAATGGAAAGACACTTCAAGGTAAAAACTGATCATTATAGTCTCAAATACTTATTGGAACAAAGACTATCTTCAGAAGAGAATAAAAAATGGGTAACAAAGATGTTGGGTTATGAATTTGAAATCATCTACAAAAAAGGAAAGATAAATGTTGTTTCAGATGAACTCTCAAGAAAGGATGAAGAGGTGGAATAATTTCTTTGTGTCATTTCTATTATCCAACCAGATTGGATAATCGAAGCAAGGGATGAATGGAAGAATGATGAAGAAGTGTGGACACTCATTCAAAAGTTGTAGCAAGATCATTGTAAAAATGATTCCTTGTGGTACAAATATCGCTTATATCTTTGTGAGAATTCATAACTAAAAAAAAATATTCTTTTGGAATTGCACACCTCTCCCTTAGGAGGACACTCAAGATTTTTAAAAACTTACCACACGGTGAAGAAGTATTTTTTTTGGGATGGCCTTAAATCTGATATTCAAAATTTTGTGGCGGAATGTCTGGTTTGCCAGCAAAATAAAGTTAAGAAAATAAGACCAAGGGTTTTCTAAAACCTTTATCCATTCCAATTTAATGTTGGGAGGAGATTTCAATGGATTTTATCATAGGTTTACCTAAGTCTGAACGAAAAATTTTCATCATGGTTTTAGTTGATAGACTTACCAAGTATGCACACTTTTGTGCATTATCTCATCCATGTAAAGAAAAAAAAAATTCTAATGCATTTATGGAAACAATTCAAAAGATACATGGAAACCCAAAGATTATTATAAGCGATAGAGATCCAATTTTTACTAGAAAGTTTTGGATGGAATTATTTTGTTGTTTGGGCACTCAACTAGCTCATAACTCATCTTATCATCCTCAATCCGATGGGAAAAATGAAATAGTGAATAAATTTTTGGAAATATATATTTGTTGTTTTTTATCTGATAAACAAACATAATGGGTCAAGTGGTTACCTCTGGCTGAATGGTGGTATAACATTTCCTTCCACACTATAGCAAAAATGACCCCATTTATGGCACTTTATGGATATCATCCACCATCCATCACGTCATCTTTAAGAGAAAATTCTAAGGTTCAAGCAGTGGAAGATCACATCGAGCATCAACAACAAGTTCTCCAACTCTTAAAGGATAACCTAAATTTGGCACAAAATAGAATCAAAGAACATGCAAATCAACATCGTAGTGAGTGAAGTTTTGATGTAGGATACTAGGTATTTTTATGGCTACAACCATACAAACGAATGTTCGTCAATCAAGCTAAGAAGGATAATAAATTATCGCAAAAGTACTATGTTTCTTATAAGGTGTTGCAAAATATTGGTACTATGGCATACAAATTGGAGCTTCCTGCTTCATCTCGAGTGCACCCAATTTTCCATGTTTCATAGTTAAAGAAGGTTATAGGTGGAAAAATTCAAGTTCAAAAAATATTGTCAGAACTAGATGAGGAAGGAAAAATCATATTGGAACCTAAAGCAATCACAGGAAATAGAACTTGAAAACTACAAAATCGATCAATTTCAAAGAATCTCATCAAGTGGAAGAACTTACCCACTGAGGAGTCCACATGGGAGGATGAGGATTTTATACAAAAGCATCCAGAGCTACTCAAGTGTTGAGGACAAAACATTTTTGAAGGAGAGGGGCATGTTAGATCCCTATATTACTGGTGTAGTACCTTATTGTTGTTAGTGTAGCCTCCTTATTGTTCTTGTTGTACCCTTATAGCCCCCATATTGTTATTAGTGTGCCCCATAAAAAGTCACTATTATTATTGTTGTTCCCTTACATTATTATTGTTGGGTCGACTAGGCTTATATTGTAACCCCATGGACTCCTATATATAGGAAGGAGGTTTTTTCATTAGTATCATCCAATAATTTTTCATTTATGTAATTCAAAGGAGGTTTCCCCATCGAAGTGGTTGATTTCTAAGGCGTTGATATCTCATTTCTTCTATTTTTGGAGTTGGTTTCATAACATATGCCCACACAAGTTCAATTCCTGGGACCCTCAGAAACTGTTCAATGCTCAGAAATATTTATTTATCTTTAAATGAGTTGATGGGAACTATTTGTTCCAAAATCGACCTCTGGTTTCTTAATCTCTTCCAAAACTATCTCAGCAACACCATTCCATGATCTCTTTTCAACTGAACAAAGCTCAGGTGATTGTGGCTGACCTACAATGGGATATTCAGGTTGATTCCATCAAAAATGTGATCTAGGCTGACGAAACTAGAGGAATTTATTCTGTTTGACACCAATATTCAAGGCTAGATTCCAACATCATTGATGAACTTCTCTCGTCTCTGGTGTATTGATGTCGGATCTAGAGATCTCACTGGAGTTATACCTCAAGACCTGGGCAAGCTAGTTCAGCTCAGGATCCTCATTATGTCCACTGGCAGCTTCATCATTGGGAGAATCTCTATATTTGGAGCCCTTTGTAGCTATACCAAATTAGAGGAGCTCTATTTTTTAGGCAATTATCTTATAGATATTCTACCTCCAACCATCAGGCAAATTTCTCAAACTTTAGCATTCTTTAATGTAGATAAAAATGCCATTAATGGCACCATAACCCAAGCTATTAGAAATCTCTCTACCCTGACAATATTATACATGGGTATATATTCCTTGGTTGGTATCATTCCTTATTCAATCACAAACTTCCTTACTCTGCAAGCTATCGATCTGAATGACAATAGATTACAAGGAAAAATTCCCAAGGAATTCCAAAGAATGTACCACTCCATCACATATATGTATCTCTCTGCTAACAAGCTATCTAGCTCAATTACTGAAATCATCGGCACGCTCAAAAATATCAAATAGTTCAACTTAAGAATGAACATATTTCAGGGGAGGATACCGCTGCAAATCCGGCATTGCAAGTATCTAGAGCTTCTCGATCTCTCGCAGAACAAACTCTCCGACGTCATGTCTTCGGAGGTTGCAAATATTTGAAACCCACATACTGCTTTTGATATATCAGCCAATTTTTTGACAAAGCCCATGCCTCCAGAAGTGGGAGGAATGCAGATGTCTTAGCTCATATATATTTACAATAATAAATTATCCAGGCACTTTCGTCCCCAAATGACGCAGTGGTTCGACATGTTGTACCTCAATCTCTCTTTAAATTTTCTCACAGGATCTATTCCTTCATTGATCGGGGATAAATAGTCATTCATTCATGTCATATATTTTTCTCACAACAACACAACAAGGTAGGTTCCCGATTCCATAGCCAAGCTGGAAATTCTTTGGATCTTGAATCTTTCCTATAATGATTTATTGGGCTCAGTTCCATGTTCAGGTACATTCAAGAACCTGAAAAATATGACATTCATAGCAAATCATGGACTTTTTGGGAAATTTTTTGGCTTACGATATTTCTCGATGAACAAGCCTAGTTCTAGAAACAAAAAGAAGAGGAGGAGCAAGCCACAAATTCGACTTGCGAAATGTTCCAGAAAAGTTGTTGCAGGTCTAGTAAGAAGCCATGCTTCTAAAAGCTTTGGTTTTGGTTGTGTATTAAAGAAAAAAATTCAAATTAATGAACATCAGTCCATACCTAGGATAGATTCAAATTCGATATTTATATCCAGTAACGTTGTTGACATGCTTAAAGCAAGAATAAATGTCTTTGGCATAATGTCAGTGATTTTGCTGTGTCTTCTACCTTTGAATGAAATATTGTTTACTAATTTTTATCTTCAATTATTTTTTATATGTCACAATGCTTCTCGAATTTATGCCTTATGAAGTTTCCTTTGTAATATTTGGTGCAATTGATAGTTTATAAATCTCCAATAAGTGGTATGGGTGTCATGTCATTATAGTTGTCATGTTGTTATGATGTCATCTTGGTTTATTTTTTAGCAGGGCGATCACTGTCAATATTGCATCGAGCTATGTTATAAAGCTTCATGGGAATTAGGGTTATTTTCAGCATTTTTTCTAAGGTATATGTGTGATTGAACAAGGAGGACAATGTTCCCCAAGGGGGAGGGTTCTGTAATAGCCTTGGTGAAAATTTCATGTAATAAAGTTAAAAATAATAACCACAGTTGATGGGACATTTATTCCAAGCTAGATGTTGGGAAAAACATCCTAGTGGGTGTTAATTTGGTTTGTTATGGCTAAGGAAATTGGAAAAGGTAAAGAAAAAGGCTTTGGAAAGGAAAAATGGCATTTTTGGCACATTTATTTATGAAAATAATGGAAATTAGGAGAAAAGGGAGATGAAAGGTAACATGTTTCATGTGAGGAGGAAAATGAAGGAAAATAATGGAAAATGAAGAAATTATAGGTTTCTTCTATAAAAAGGCTTATGAGGATCAGCTGGTACCTTTTGTTAGTACATTTTTGGATCTCTCTCTCTCTCTCTCTCACTCACTCTTGGACACTTAGATTTTTTGGGAGAATTTTGGCATTGGAGTAGGAAAGGATAGAAAGCAAGAAGAATGAGGAAGTAAGCAAGGAGGAGCAGGAATCAAGCAACTACAACAAGATTCTTGGCAAGTATTGATCTGCATGTGTATTTTCCTTGCTAGATCTAGCATGCATGGTATTGCATGTGGTTATTTTCTATCGTCACGTGTTTTTTTCCCATGTGTGACAATGTTTTCAGCCTAGCCTATTCATTTTCAGATAGTCATGGTATTGTTGAGTTCTCATGTTTTGGTTCAGTTGGGTTACAGGATGGATTTGAATATGAGTCGGGTGGATCTCCAAATTGATATAACATAAGGCCTAGTAACCCATGAACTAGACTATGGGTTGCGATAAATACAGATAGCGTGTTGCCTCGGTAGGCCTAGGAATCCTCAAACGATGAATGACGGGATATATGGTAAAGCCTAGAGGTGGTTTTCTATTCATTAGGCCTCATAATCCTAGGTTTGGGATATATGGAAAATCCCAGAGAGTATGTCTTGGTTTAGGCCTAGTGACCCTTGATTCAGATTGTGGGTTGCAGTAAAGCCAGAGAGACTAGGAGATAGGAAAATTCCTCATGGTTTAGGAAAAGAGAATCTGGTGATATACATGCTTATGTTTTCCTAGTGATTGGGTGTAGATCATGGTAAAGATGATTATGACATGTTTATTGTGTTGGCCTAGTGATCCAGGATGGATCACGGTAAAGCTTGATTTATATTAATGAGGGTGAGGTGGTTCAGCCTCAGGATACCCTGGTTGGTTATTTTAGTTTTTGTCCCACATTCATTCTTGGAATATGGCATGAGGGTGATTGGCTGAGGAGATATTTGGCTCAGCCACTCTATGGTCGAGTGGAAGCTGGAAGTCCCATATCTAGTTGGATTTTACATTCAATAATGAAGAGCTCATCCCTCTAGTATTTGGTATGCAAATGTATCAATTATTATATGGATTATATTTCTGTTGTATCCACTATATTTTTGTTGTTATTATGTTGGTTATAAAAAGGTATTTTATTAGTGATGTATGAATCTATCTATGCTTTTACTTGTAAATCAATGCATAATTTATATATGGTAAAATAGATTGTATTGCATCTTATGATGTAAGGGAGCAATGCTTCTTGGTGATTCTCAAATAATTATGAGGCCCTTTTGCTTAAATCTGTTGTTTACATCTGTACATTCAATGTTTGTGACATGTTTGAAAAAATTCCTGTCATGGCTAAAAAGGGTATGGTTGAGTCCTTGATATATTTTTTATTATACATAATTTTCATGTTGTTATTTATCATTTCTAAAATTTTCATGAAGTTCTGTGGAGTGTCCTAGGCTCTGAGACTGAAAAGGTGGCTCAAATCCCAAAGCCGCAGACACAAAACTGAGTATTTGGGGCCTTGGCCACTGACATGCAGTGTTATTCTTGTGGCTATAGACTCCTGACCACTGATATGCAATGATATGCCTGTGGCTATCACTCAAAGGGGTTAAAATGTCAATGTGACCCAGGGGTAAGATGCCTGAATTGTTGGGTTACCTCTTGGGGGTGTTGTTGTTGTTGTACAAGGTATGTAGGTTTTTTTTTCCATCGGTTCCACTTTCTTAAGGTCACATAGGAGGTTGAGTATTAGTATAGTAGCCTCTCGTCACATGTTTACCCTCGTTGGTGTAACATTTAATCAATCAACTCCTTCATTAAATGAGAGACTTTTTATTATTATTATTATTATTATATATATATATATATAGATATATATCTATATATATGTGTGTATATATATATATATATATATATATATATATATATATATATATATATATATATATATATATATATATATATATATATATATATATATATATATATATATATATATATATTTTTTTTTTTTTCTTTTAATTTTTTTTTTTTTGACATCAATGCCAATATAATTGAATCCACAATTTACTCAGTTAGAAATCCTAGGTTGACATCAATTCAAACACCATGTGACCAACATGGGCTTATGTGCCCACCACGCTTCCGTTGCGAGTAGTGGCTTATGTGATTAGCAAGTGGTGGCTTACACACTAGTGGTGACCATTGAATCAAATGTAAAACATTTTTGGTGCAGGGCTATTGACTAACCCCGCTCTTGCCCTAGGATTATACTCATAGTAGAGTATACACTCCAAATTTTCCCTTGAAGGATAGGTTCATATATCTCTAAGAACCTTTAAAAACCCACTTCAATCATTATAAAATTCATTTTGTGGAAGCTCCCTTCAATCCAACCTTAGTCCAATTTAAAGTTAAAAGACAAGAATCCTAAATTTACACGCAGAAACCATCATTAACAGGCTTTGTGGGACTCCGGTTCAAAAACCAAAGTCACCCTTCTCAATCAGCGCATTCAACATTAACTGCTTATACTTACCCTTATTACCTTCATCCCCTTTCATCTGCTGCACGTGACCACTTCATGTTGACTGAGGCTTCCTCTTTCAGAAATATTTATCATATCACAACTCCACATCGCATCGCTAAACCAAACCCTTTCCTTTAGCACTTCATCACGCATCACAAAACTCACCATATCATAAAAATTCTATCACAAATTCTCATCACATCACATTGTGAGCCACATTGCAAATACTTCATCCTTTAACTAAATGGAATACGCAATGGCGATATCACATCACAATATCGCAATTATGTCGATTTCACAAATCGACAAATATTACATTTCGCACATCGACGATTATAACATACTGAATTTCACCAATCCATGCCCATTATATATCACAAACTTTAGCTCTTTCTACCGAACGCGATATGTGATGGAACCATATGCCGACATGTGGCTCCTCATCTTTTCTCCCACTTATATTTGTGAAGTGATATTGACCGTCAATCTCCGCTTCATCTCTGTGACACAATCTTGTCTATCTATCCTCCACTTCAATACTGCGATTTAATCTTAATCATCCATCTCTAAACCTTTATTTCTGCGATAATATTTTGACCCTCCATCTCAACCTCCACCTTGCATGCTATTCTCATTCTGGTCCTTCTAAGGTTCACCTCCACACCTATATTATATGAAATAATATGATTATCCACAGTTTTTATAATTCATCAATACAACCCACTTGACACGAACTTATAATTGATTTTTCTATTCACAATAAAATATTTACACAATAATGAATCTCCTCTTGGCCTGATTTTCTATTCCATTGGCCTCTCAACATTACTTCTCTCTCTCTGCCTATAGGCTTACAATCAAATTTCCTCTATTACCTATCTAAAAATCATGGTCTCTTAATGCCTTTGAGGCTTACAAATATATAAAAAAGGTTTTGCAACCAATTCTGGTTCAGCTCCTCAATTTTCTTAGCTAAGTCCTAAAACTCCTCTAAGTCCACTTTTGACTCAACTAATTCCTAATTATCCTCTCTAGTTCCACAAAATCATGAAATAATTTCTAATCTAAGATTTACAATATTTCAGAATCTCTCAATCCTCAAAAGTCACTCATGTTCTCCTACAATCGAGAACATTTACAAATATGCCTCACAATATTTAATTAAATCCTATTCTAAATGTCTCACATAAAATCACTCAAAACATTGAAAATTAAATTAATTAAATACTTATGAAACCAACTCCCTTGAAAAACACAAGACCCCCTATATTCTATTAAATGTACAAAATTTGGAACCAAGATGCTCCTGCATCAGACTCCCAAGGTAGAAATTAATCATGATCTCTAGATCACGTGTCTTCAATTCTCATGGAATTCCTCTGGGATCCCAGACCTTAGTTTGTAATTTTTCTTTGGCTGCCTCTCTTCCTTTTTGTTGTTTTATTGTTGTTGTTTGATGTTTTTCTCCAGGTCTCCATACCTTAAGTTGCATTGCCCTACTGTCTATGCTCTCACAGTCCGTTGTTATATTTTCCTTGTTGTCACTGCTTTGCTTTCTTGATGATGTATTCTTCTAAGACATTTTCATCATCAACCTTCTTATTCTTTCAATCTCCATGTCCAATTTATCTTTTGACTTGTACTCACTCTGCCAATTATTACTGCACTCTATCCATTCATCTTCAAACTGTTGTTTGCTACCTTCACTTTGGAGTTGGATTCTTACTACCACCCTTACATCCTTACCCTCTTGTTTCTTCTAAACTTTTATCTCATCTCCAAAAAACCTCTATTCAATATCTTTGATAAAAAAATCATACTCAGATGCTTCCAACAAACAGTTCAGAAATTCACTTTCTACCTAATTCCCTTCAAACACCTCATCACTATGTTGCTTATCAATTCTAGCATAACTCTCCTCCTTTTCCTTGACAACATCCCATAGCTATCCTTCAGTGCCTTGAATAATAATCATAGTTAGTTCAATATCCTTCAGTTCTAAGACTGATTCTTCTTTAGCATGAGACATATATGCCCCATCTTCATTACTATTCATCTCTTTGTCACTGTTATGTGACACTTCCATCTATCCTTCTGGGCTGACTGAATCTTCCTCATTCACATATCTACATATGCATCCCTCAAGAAATCTCATTTATTCATCAATATTAGTAAAACTTAAGTCATTTACCTGAGGCCTCAATCGATGGCTTGACTCAGACTCCCTTAACAGATTTTCTAACAATAAAATCTCTCTATTAGCTTCCTCAAGCGTTAAATTTGTATGCTTGATATCTTCCTTTTATTTTTCTTGCTTTTGGCTACCCGTATAATCCAAATTCCCTCTACTTACAATTCTGGCAGTATGCTGAAAAGAAATATCTTCCTCCAACTGTGTATGATCTTCCTCAGGAGACCTAACTGTCTCATCCTTCTTCTTCAAAACAAAATTCAAATTTTGTTTCTCTGCTACCTCTTCTTTGACAATACCCAAAAATTTTCCATCATTATATATTTCACCTGCAAACATACAAAAATTATCAATTTTAAAAACATAATACCTTGCGGTCTCACTTGATGCTTCATCCATCAGGTCTTCTTACTTCTTTGAATCCTTCATATGATTCAAATCCTCTGTAATTTTTTCCTATGTCTCTTCATTAATTTTAGAAATCAATGGGCCATGTTCTGGTTAACATACCAAAAAAATTTCCGCATACTCATTTACTATGAGTAACTCTTACTTCAATTGATCATTCACTGTATGCTCCCGCTTCACTCGCAACCTATGCCATTTGAATTTCCTTCTCATAAGACAAAAATACCTCTATTCTACCTTATTCATATGTAACATTTCCATCAATATCCCAAGACAAAAATTTATCTTAGCTTTCTCTTTATAAATCTCTTCTTGAATCATCATCTCTATGCCTTTTACTTTGGCATGTTTCCTTTTGTTGTGGCTTTCCTTTGAACCTATGCAATGACCCTCAGTGATCATCAGCTTCCCCTCCTTTGTGAACTCCATATTTTTCACTTGTGGACTGAACTAAGCCTCTCTTTCTTAGCAAGTCTCCATACTTGTTGCAAGTACCTCACCAAGCCTTCTCTTATTTGAGCTCGGTCTTTTGGTAACATTGGTTCTCTTTGTCTGGAACCCCTATTGAGAAAATCCTTTGTTCCTTGGCTTCTGCGATTCCACTTCCTTATGAGAGCACTCTTTTCCTCTCTATCCAACCTTCAGTTGGATTTTCAGGTTCACTGCTACTTTCCTTCAGAGTATCCACATTACTCTGCCTTTAAGAACGCAACTGGTTCTTCTCTTAGAACTCCTCTTGTTGTTATTTTGCTGAGATATTCCTCCTTCAGTTTGTAATATGAAATCTACAAACACAATCCTCAAACCCATAATTAATATAAAAACATACCATATTACCTTCATATCTTCTATCACAATTTATCTCTATGCGCTGCTTCCTGTCATATTTAAAATCTGATCCTTTCTTCCTTTATACGCAAAATCTCCTTCTGCTTTTCTACCAAATGTATTTTGCATAGTTCAGCTCAAAAATCTTCATTTATAACAATTTTTCATTTATTTGCTCTGATACCAAATGATGTAGGGCTATTGACTAATCCTTCTCTTACCCCGGGATTATACTCATAACAGAGTATACACTCCAAATTTTCCCTTGAAGGATAGGTTGATATAACTCTAAGAACCTTTAAAAACCCACTTCAATCATTATAAAATTTAGTTCGTAGAAGCTCCCTTCAATCCAAACTTAGTCCAATTTAAAGTTAAAATACAAGAATCCTAAATTTACACGTGGAAACCATCATTAATAGGATTTGTGGGACTCCGGTTTAAAAACCAAAGTAATCCTTCTCAATAAGCGCATTCAACATTAAGCTCTTATACGTACCCTTACTACCATCATCCCTTTTCATCTACTACACGTGACCGCTTCACATTGACCGAGGATTCCTCCTTTGGAAATATTTATCACATCGCGACTCCACATTGCATCGCTAAACCAAACCCTTTCCTTTAGTGCTTCATAACGCATCGAAAAACTCACCATATCGTAACAATTATATCATAAATCCTCACCACATCCCATTTACGAACCACATCGCAAATCCTTCATCCTTTAAATGGATGAGATATGCGATTGCGATATTGCATTGCAATATCGCAATTATGTCGATTTCAAAAATCAGAAAATATTACATTTTGCACATCAACGATTATAACATATCACATTTTTCCAATCCAAGCCCATCGTAGATCGCAAACTTTAGATCTATCTACCAAACACGATATGTGATAGAACCATATGCTAACATGTGGCTCCTCATATGTTCAACCACTTATATTTGTGAAGTGATCTTAACTGTCAATATCCACTTCTTCTCTATGAAAAAATATTTTCTATCCATCCTCCACTTCAAAATTTCGATTTGATCTTAACCATCCATCTCTCAACCTTTATTTCCGCAATAATATTCTGACCGTCCATCTCAAACTTCAACCCGGTTTGCCGAAATTACATCTGCTATTGATCAAGTGTGATCCGACTATCCCTGTGCCTCCTCCCATGTAACACTACTTGGTTCCTTTGTGCATCCTTCCTTGGCTCCTTCCACGCGATTCCCTCTATGTCTTGGTATACTTCCAGGGTTTCGGCCTTGGGTTGTTCTTTCACGGTGTTAAATCCATCCTGATCTTTATTATGATGATTCACTTGTACTCAAACACCATAAAACCTCCACAATCACTTTGCATGCTATTCTTAGTCTGGTCCTTCTTAGTTTCACCTGCACACCTATATTATACGAAATACTCTGATTATCCATAGTTTTTATAATTCATCAACACAACACACTCTACACGAACTCATAATTGAGTTTCCTATTCATAAGCAAATATTTACACAATAATGAATCTCCTCTCGGCCTGATTTTATGTTTTAGTGGCCTCTCAACACTACTTATCTCTCACTGCCCCTAGGCTTACAATCAAATCTCCTCTATTACCTATCTAAAAATCATGGTCTCTTAATGCCTTTGAGGCTTAAAAATATATAAAAAAGGTTTTGCAACCAATTTTGGTTCAGATCCACAATTTTCTCAGCTAAATCCTAAAAATCCTTTAAGTCCACTTTTGACTCAACTAATTCCTAAGGATCCTCTCAAGTTCCACAAAATCATGAACTAATTTCCAATCCAAGATTTGCAATATTTCATAATCTCTCAATCCTCACCAATCACTCATGTTCTCCTACATTTGAGAACATTTACAAATATGCCTCACAATATTTAATTAAATCCTATTCTAAATGTCTCACATAAAATCACTCAAAACATTGAAAATGACATTAATTAAGTACTTAGGAAACCAACTCCCTTGGAAAAAACAAGACCCCCTAGATTCTACTAAATGTACAAAATTTGGGACCATGATGCTCCTGCATCAGTTTTTAAATAATAAAATATCTGACGATGAAGACTATATGCTGACAATGGTTTTTACCCTTGTCGTTTCCACCTTACAGATGGTGTCCTTATGTAATGTGATTTTTGATGATCTACATCGTTTTGCTTTGATAATTACATGTTTCTTATTATTTGTGCATGCTTCTCATATGATTATGTGTTGATCCACTAATGTTTTGCTAGTTAATTTACCCATGAATCAATCTTAATTTACCCTTTCTCTTGTTATGGATCTATTTGACACTGGTCTATTATAGGAAGAAGTTGAGAAATATTTTTTTGTGGTTACCTCATAAATATTTAGATGTGTTAATATGCTTGCATGGCATAGTTGGTATATTGCTAGTGCTCATAAAACTAGATCATTTACGTCATGTATTATCATACATGTGTGGCTTACTTGGTGATATATATCTGTATGTGCTTTAGGATTGTATAAATTGCAAGTAAATGGAATGAGATTTTAAGGTACTTAAGTTAAATTCTTTAACACATTTAAACATGAATTTAACTCATAAATTGCATAAAATAACAAAGAAATAAAGCCATAATAGTAACCACAAAACACCAGGTGATGAAGAATTTCACCCCTCCTTGACTGTGTCTCCTTGTCCAACTTCCAATGCTTGAACCTCTTTCATTATGCTAATAAAATGGTGATTAGAATGAGTTGTAGTGCTCAAATGGCTTCAAAACTTGCTCCAACAGCTTTAGAGCTATCAAAAATTCCTGTCTAACCTCTTTCTGCTCCCAAAAAGACCAAAAAATATGAAATTTATGCCCCTTTCTCTCCTTTCCCCACTTCTGCAGCTAAAATCCCCACAATTAGGCCCAAGCCTAGCACGGGCGTCCTAAACACATAAAATTCCCTCCAAACCTGGCACGATTCCTGCTCAATGAGCAAATTTTTCGCACCGTTAGTTTGGCCAATAAGCCCCAAAATCTGTGCATGTACCTAGGCATGTAGGCCTTCATAAGTCCAGGGTCTGGCCCCCCACTATTGGCAGTTAAGCTCTCGGCTTTTCGGTGCATTCACATGGGTGGTTAGGAGCCGCGGTTAAGGCTGGTTGTTTCAAAGGTAGGTAGTTAAGGCTGGCGATTTGCTGGGATATCACATATGGAAGGTGAGGGTTATGGTTAATGCCATAGATTCGGGTAGGGTCTAGCCCCCATCCCCTCGTTCGACGGTCCCGTGGTGGGGTCATGGCTAGGAGCTAGGTCCTAGCCTACCCCAAACTCCATATGCGCCACCATAACATTTAAATAGAACTTCAAAACTATGCATTTTAAGTCATAAATTGTGGCAGAATGGTTAAAGCGGTGGTTTACTGTTGGGAGGTTGTTGTTTGACCCCCGATGACCTCAAACTAACCCTTGTAATAATTTTAGTGGCCACCAAGGTGCCACGTGGTAGCCTCTGGCTAGGCCACATGGCAACCTCCGGTTGGTCCACATAACAAACACCAACAACCAATAACAATTTTCCCAGTCAGTCCAATAAGAAAATTCCACTTGTCACATGGCCATTGGCTCTTGAATCCCAGTCACCCTACTCAGTCAGCCACTGGGAAGCTTGCACATTTTTTTTCTCCAAAATTTGCATGTTTGCCAAATTGAACAGAACTCATTTATGGGAGCATACGGTTTCGGTTTTGCACGAAACAAATTGCACTAGATTCAAAATGATGAGATCTACACAAGTGCATAGGTCTCAAGCCATTTTGAAAACTTCAAATTTTTAGCATATTTTTTAGCACTGGATCACTCCTCCCCACTGGAAGCTTTTGGACCCCAAAATATCACTTTCAGTTGTCAAGTAGATGAGGGTACAGTTCCCTCACCTTTCCTATCTCGATCCATTTGGATTTTCTTGGATTCGTTCCCTTGATCCCCACATGAAGGTACTTCACATTCCCTCATTTTGAAGTCCTTGTCGTTTTGTTAAGAATGGTGTCTTGCTATAGTTCTTCAAGTTATTTAGGAGAGAAATACTCAATAGAAGTAATTTGAGCATTCTCTCCTTGACCTTCAATCAAAGGAGGCTCATACAACCTTAAGTTCTGAACATTAACAACATCATAAATTTTCATATATGAAGGAAAATCTAACCTGAAGGCATTATCACCAATCTTTTCTAAAATTATGAATCAACCATATCGAATTGGTTTCAATTTTTTACCTTCTCTTTGAAGCCTTTATTTGCTAATGTGAAGCCAAGCTTCATCACTGACTTGAAAATTGTGATCTACACGATGCTTTCCATGCCTTGTCTTGTACTTGATTTGGCTCTTTTCCAAATGTTCTTGAACTTCTTGATGTACCAATTGGATTTGTTCAATGAACTTTTTAGCTTTTTCTATGTCACTATGACCATCAATAGGAATATCCTTTCCAAAAATGAAATCAAAAGTAGATTTAGGAAAGTATCCCAAACATGCCTCAAATGGCGATGTTTGAGTTGAAGATTTGATCCAGGTGGATATAGGTGGCCATCCACCTATTCCATTTGGACCCGCACCATAAATTCTTTCAGTTTTTCACTTCCAGCACAACTTACTATTTTTAGCAGGTTTGCAGGTCCTGCACTCCAGGAGCCGTTTTGGGGCCTTAATGATCTAGGTGGATATTGGTGGCCACCCACCTATTCCATTTCAACCCCCACCATCAGTTCTTTTAGTTTTTAAGTTTCAACACAACTTACTATTTTTAGAAGTTTTTCGGGTCTTGAACTTCTGGAGTCGTTTTGAGGCCTAAACGACGTTTTTTTTGGGAAAACTGAGAGAAAAATGGGTTATAGATTGATGTTTCTCATTCAAAATTTGTATTCCTTGGATATGAATTTCTAATGAGATATTAAGCACGTCAAATGGAGATCGTATGCCAAAGTTATGTCCCTGGTAAGTTGAAACACCAATTTACCCAAACGAGACCCACAATTTTGGCGCTTCATCTCCCAGGATTAGGTTTTTGGATGTTTAGGGTTTTAAATTGTTTCTCAACAATAAATAGGCCTTCGAGCCTCATTGTAACATAGTGGAGAGGCCTGTAGTCGTCACATCTCTTTTCAAGGATACACTACGAGTGCCCTCGCTCGTTTATTTCCGTTACGTTTGTAATAGGCCTTCGAGCCTAAATGTAACAGAGTGGAGAGGCATGTAGCCATCACATATCTTCTCAGGGATACACTACCAGTTCCCTTGCTCATTTATTTCCATTATGTCTGTAATAGGCCTTTGAGCCTCAATGTAACACAGCTCAGAGGCCTATAGCCACCACATCTCTTCTCAGAGATATGCTACCAGCGCCCTAGCTAGTTTCCATTATGTTTGTAAGATTATTTCATTCATTTGATTTTAATAAAATGAAATATATTTTCCACTGCATCTCTGTGCTTATGGTTATATGTGTATTCTGTTGCAATACCTGCATAAATCCAGATCAAGAGTGCTTTGCCCAGTTGTAAGCATGTTGAATATAGTTCAAATGTTCATCCCATAACTTTGGATGCTTGCTACAATAACCACAAAGAAGATGTATCATTTTTCTATTCACACCTCTGTTTGACCATATGTTTGTGGATGAAATGTTGTACTCTTTTTCAGTTTGGTTTTCATGAATCCCCACAAGCTTGACCAAAAATTCCCAACAAAGTGAGAATATCGATTATTAAAAATGGGTGTGGGTAATCCAAAATGCACCCATACATTCAGAGAGAATAAATAAGGATTTTGTGCAGCTGTAATTTTCTTTTTATGTGGCATTAAAATTCACATTTTGATGAACATATCCACAACTACATAAAGATAATGATGGTTGTTTTTTGGCAGAGGAAGTCCTCCAACAAATTTCATAGAAACACTCTCTGATGGGCAAGAAGGTACTGGAAGTGATGTGTACAATCCTAAATTTCTATTACTACTCTTACTGACATCGCATAATCTACATCCTTTAATAAAACATGACACACTTTCAATGAGGCCAATAACAATACCTCTGTAGTTTTTCCATCATCTTACCTACACCGAAATTACCAACAATAAGACAAGTAGGTGCCACTCTTATGATTTTGACTCTTTATCCTTGTAGAATACACATCTTACCATAATGGTACAACAAGTTATCATGCAAATGATAATCTAATTCCTCTACTTGGTTCCCTTGACTCAAAGTTGCAGATACATCTTGAAAATAACTATCTAAAGCATATTGTTCAACATAACTTTCATGAAAAACATAAATATGCTTAAGAATAGTAGCAACACTAAAAATAGGCCTAGAAAGCATATCAACAACTTTGTTATAGATACTTTTCTTATACCTTATCACCAAGTGGAATTGTTGAAGAAAACTCATCCATCAAAAGTGCCTTGATTTCTGCAACTTTGTTTGTGATTGAAAGTATTGGAATGGTTGATGATCAACGTGAATGATTGTTTCCTTACCCATAAGGTAGTGTTTCCACTTTTTCACACTTTGCAACAGTGCATACAATTCCTTTTCATATGCAAGATAATTAATCATTGCACCATTAAAAGTTTTGGAATGAAAACAAATGGGCTTACCATGTTGCATGAGGACTGTACCCATGGCATAGTCACTTGCATCAGTATATATCTCAAATGAATTTCTCAAGTTTGGAAGTGCAAGTACATGAGTTGAACTAATATTTTCCTTTAATGCATAAAAATCCTTTTGTTTCTTACCTCCCCACTCGAAGACCTGCTTCACACTTTTCAATGCATGCAATGGAGTTGTGACAAAAGAAAAGTTAGAAATAAACTTCCTCCAAGATTAGGTTGCTCCCAAAAAAATTCTCACCTCTGTAACTATTTTGGGCTTTGGCCAATTCAAAATTACATCAATCTTGGAGGGATCTATTTTGAATCCACCTCCTCCAACAATATGAATCGAGTATACTAAATAATTTTTTCCAAACTCGCACTTTGACATATTTAAAAAAATATATTATTTCTTCAAGACATGAAGTACTTTTTTGACATGCATGACATATTATTCATGAGATTTACTGAAAATTAAGATGACATATAAGTAGACTATCAAAAAATTATCTAGAAATGGCCTCAATACATCATTCATCAGACACATGAAGGTAGCAAGAGCATTACAAAGACCAAAAGGCATAACTAACCATTCAAAAAAACCTTGCTTTGTTTTAAATGTTGTCTTCCATATGTCTCCTTCAACAATTATAATTTGATAATAGCCACTCCTTAAGTCCAACTTAGTAAAATACTTAGCATCTTTCAATTGATCAAGTAAATTATCAATTATAGGAAGCGGGTAACGGTTCTTTACCGTAATCTTGTTCAATTCCAGAAAGTCCACACACATGCGCCATGTTCCATCATTTTTTGGCACCAAAACAATAGGTGAACCACATGGAAAAGTAATTGGTCTGATGATCCCTTTGTCTAAAAACTCTCGAATTTTATTTTTAATTTCCACACTTTCCATCACTAACATCCTGTACATTCCAATGTTAGGAAGAGGACAATCTTGATGCAATTGTATTTCATGTTGGATTCCCCTCCTGGGAGGTAATCCTTTGGGATCTTGAAACATCTCATCATATTGGTTAACAACCTAAAGCAAATCAGATTTGAATCTTGAGTCACAACCTTTAAAAGCTTCATTATCAACATCATTCTTTTGTTTGACCATTAAAAGCACAAAATTCTTGCGAGAGTTAATAAGTCTCTTCATTTGTCTGACATTAACAAGTGAAATATTTAGCTTTTGTTGGTGTTCTCTAACAACCTACTCAAAACCATATTTGAACAAGTGATACTTTTTTTCATGGTGATGAAAAATAGCTTTTATATCATAAAAATATGGGCTACCCAAAACAATACCAGAAACATCAAGTGGAACCACATCAAGTTCAACTTCATTAAGATAGTTTGTTGTAATTGAAAATCTAAATATAAATTTCCTCTTCACTTGTAAGTTTGCATTCTTGCATATACAATATAAAGGATAAGGTATTGGATGAGGAATGGTCTCTAAATTTAAATTCTTGAATAAGTCTTCGGAAATCAATTTTTCCTGTGAACCACTATCAAAGAGTGTATCAATTTTGGTATGCTTTGAAATAACTCGAATATGGAAAAGTTCAATTCTTCTTTTCTCATCTTGAGTATCATTAGGAAAAAATTAAGAGATAATGCTTTCTATGTCCTTACCTATCATTCCCATTACTGTGATCTTTGTTTCATCTCTCGAATCGGATCCTAAGTCATGTTGTGTAGCTGAAGCCGTATTTTGATTCCCTTTATTGTTACACTTTTTTGGTTTCATCTCAGGATGAAGCTTCCAACAATGAGCTTCATCATGACCCTCCTTGGAACAATTTTTCCATGATAATTTTTCTCCTTCCTTCTTAACGGATGCATTATTCTTTCCTTTCTCTTTAAATTTACTCTTTCCTTTATCTCCACTTTGAAATGGATTTTTTCTATTCTCATGTGAAATTTTCTTCCCTCTTGCTTCAAGATGTGCTTCCTGAACACAATTCTCATCTAAACTTGTAGGATTAAACATGAGGATAATGTGCCTTAAATAACTGTGTAAACCCCAATATATTTCAAAAAAGTGCCTTGTGATGACAAATCTACACCTAAAATTAGAGATCTCCTTCTAAACCCTTGGGTGTAACTTTGCACACTTTGACCTTTTAGTTGTATAAAATTCTTCCAATCCATAATAGTCTTCTACATATAAGCTAATGGATGAAATTGTCTTCTATGTGCATCAATAAAATATATCCAAGGGGTTAAGACCTACCATGTTTTTTCATATCGTCTTGTGTTTTGGCTTCCCACCAAATCAAAGCAGCACTTTCCAACTTTAATGAAGTCGGTTGAATATTTGTTTCATCATCTTTAATGTTTTGAATCATGTAATATACTTCAAGTTGATGAACCCAATTATTAGGTTTTTCAACATTAACTTCACTATTATACATAGGCAATTCGAATTTAATATCAAGTTTCAATAAGGGAATTTTACTATGACCCTTTGGGGTATGTGGAGGTGTTTGAGTAAAGGTTGTTGTGGAAGAGGATGAATATGAAGGTGAGGATGGAGGTGAATATGATGGTGGAGAAGATGGTGGTTTTTCACCATTTGATTTTGAAGGATTGTCATCATCTCCTCCTTTTCCTCTAGAATAATCCTCCCTGTTTGAAGGCTTGGAACTCTCACCCTGCAATCTTGAATTTCTCTCTTCATAGAGAACTTTCACCATTTTAGTCATGTTAAAGAATTATTTTCTGAAATATTTCTCATCCTATGACATATTATAAGGCTCCCCTTCATGTGATATACTTGTTGAAGCTTAAACTGTAGTTTGAGGTAGCATTTGTGGTAGATATTGTGGCAAAGTTGCTCTCCTTGTCCTCAACCTAACTTGAGGACTTGCAACCACATGCTTTAATTCTCCTCTCTTGAGCTTCAACATTGTAAGAATCACATATACTTGCAAACAATTAAATCCTCATAGCAGTAAAGAAAACTAGTGCTCTGATACCAAACTTGATTTGCATATGTATGTGCTTGAGGATTGTATAAATTGCAACTAAATTGAATGAGTTTTTAAGGTACTTAAGTTAAATTATTTAACACATTTAAACATAAATTTAACTCATAAATTGTAGAAAATAATAGAGAAATAAAGTCATAATAGTAACCACAAAACAACAAGTGATGAAGCACTTCACCCCTTTTGGGATAAGTCTCTTGTTCCAACTTTCAATGCTTTACCCTCTTTCATTATGCTCATAAAATGGTGATTACAAGGAGTTTCAATGATAAAATGGCTTCAAAACCTATTGCAACAGCTTCAAAGCTATGAAAAATGCATTGCTAGCCTCTTTATGCTCCAAAAAAGGCCAAAAATTGTGAAAGTTATTCCTTTTTCTCTCTTTTCGCCAATTCTGTAGCTAAACTCCCCAAAATTCGGTCCAAACCTGGCATGGATGCCCAAAATGTGGAAAATGCACTCCAAAACTTGCATTATTCCCGCTCGGCATGCGGATTTGTAGGACCGTTAGTTTGGCCAATAATCCCCGAACTCTGTGTGCTCACCTTGTCACGTGGGCTTGCATAAGGATAGGGGCTCACCCCTCCACTATTTTCAGTTAAGCTCATGAATTTTTGGCACATTAACATGGGAGGTTAGGAGGCGTGGTTAAGGCTAGCAGTTTCGAAGGCGGGCATTCTGGTGAGATATCAAATGTGGAAGGTCAGGGTTATGGTTATCGCCACAGGGGCAAGCTAGGGTCTATCCCCTTGTCACCCTGCCCACGGTCTGTTGGCGCGGGGGTGGCCAGGGGCTAGGCCCTAGCCTGGCCCCAACTCCATATGTGCCACCATAACATTTAAATACAAATTCAAAACTATACATGTTAAGTCATAAAGCGCGGTAGAATGGTTAAAGCGATGGTTTGCTGTTGGGAGGTCGCGGGTTCGACCCGCGCATACTTTACCTTGACCCTTGCAATATTTTTTGTGGCCACAAAGGTGCCACGTGGAAGCCTCTTGCTATGCCATGTGGTGACCTCTAGTTGGTCCACATAACAAACACCAACCAATAACAATTCACCCAATCGGTCCAATAAGAAAATGTGATTTTTCACGTTGCCATTAGCTCCTGAAGTCCAGTCACCCTGCTAAGTTCGTAGGCCCATTCAAATGTATGAACTACTGACTAGACATATTATGAATTTTTTTTGCCAAAATTGGCTTGTTTTCCAAATAGAACATAACTCTTTTATGGGATCATACTGTGTTGGTTTTGCATGAAATGAATTGCGCCAAATTCAGAACGACAATATCTACGCAAGTGCATAGGTTTCAAGCCATTCTAATGAATTTTATTTTTGAGCATATTTTTTAGCACTAGATCACATGGAGATCAGATGATGGTTCTAACTCTAGAGTGCGCATATCTTTGCTCATATTTTATATATCTATATGTATGATGCATGTTGTTGCTGAGATGTTTTGCATTTGGATGACTGAGTTGTAATGAGCTTATGCATTTGTGCGAGTTGGATTAGAAGTATATTTCTACTGATGCATGGAGTGAGTATCTTGATATTGTTGTTGCTCAATGCTTCTTGGATACATTTCATATTTTACCTCGCATTGTTGATGTTGGAGAGATTGTTGTTACATTGTCTTATCTACCTCTAGAGATGCTTTTTTCGATTGCTAATTTGTTCTCTGGAGCTAAAGTTGATTCTATAGGACTATGCTACTATGATCTTGAGCCTCATTGATGATTAATTTATAATTGATGATGAGGATTTATATGTTTTTGTTTCTATGTGTTTTTATTCATGTTTTTGCTATTAGATATTTATGCTACAGATGTATATGGAGAGTTGTGGTTGGTTGTATTTTGGTTCAACAAGTGTGTGAGAGGGGAAGAGTGTGAAAACTATGAGGGGCATCATGAAAAAAATATGAAGCGATTTGTAGAAGTTGCAAAACATAGCAGAAGAATATTTCAACCAATATTTTATGCAGAGAGTGCAGAGATGGAGTAAGAAATGGATGAATATAATTTAGTGCATGGTTACTGTTAGTGCATTAATCAAAATATTATTTGTATGTAGCATTTTTGTTTAGACATATTTAAATATTGCAGAGAGGATCAATGTGTTGTTATTGATTTGTGTAGTTTTCCTTGGAGTCCAGTTTTGAAAATGAATGAAACTGTAGCTCCAATAGTTTTAGGAGGTGGTGGCCTCCATTTAATAGTGGCTGAAAACGATAATATTGGTGGCTCTTTGCTAACGGTGGTAAATAAAACAATATATTGGGATTATTATCTTCATCGAGTGATGGTTGGAGAGTCTAGTGGTGGTTGGGTGATGCTTGTTGTGAGTGGTGACTTTGAGAAGTTGGTGGCCTACAAAGTCATGTGAGTAGAGACTTCCTAGCTAGTGGTGGCCAACAATAATGTTCAAAGGGGTAGTGTCTCCTCATTGGTGGTGGCCAATTGAAGATGCCAAAGATTTTATTTATATAATAATAAGAGAAGATGGTTTTTTCCTTTGAGGGTTTCCACCATAAATCATTGGTATCTCATGTGTTGATTATTTTTGTGGTTTCACTTTGTGTTTTAAAGTTGTGATATCTTCTTATATATTTCATATTTCAATTGGATATAAAATTAATTAAGTGAAGAAAATTTTATAAGTGCCATCACTACTAATTCATCCTTATTAATAATAAAGATTTACCAAAAAAATAAAAATTATCCCATTAAAAAAAAGACCAAATAAAAAACCATACTTCCTAAAATAAAATGATTTTAAATATCCTATATGCTATACCAATCCTTCATGATCCTTCTATTAACATGTGTAGAAATGATTTATTTCTATTAAATTTAACTAGAAAATCAAGATGAGTTTTCCTTTTGAAAGAAGAGAATATTCTTTTGATAGGTGATTTGAGGAGTTGAATAAATTGGTTAATTTTTTTTGATATTGGTATAATATGTAGGATATTTAAAATAATCAAGGATGGTAAGGAGGGTAATTAAATGGTATTTTCTTTCTTTTTCAAATAAAAAAATAATTGAAAAGAATTTTTTTTTTTAAATTTAAATTTTAATATTAAAAAAAAAGTTATTAGGAATTTAATTTAGTATGAATGAGATGTTATAATGTATGGTTATGTTATGCAAATATTTTGAGTGGTTTAAATTATATTAAAATAAATACAAAATAATAATTATAATTATTAATAATTAAATCATCTTAGGTCTATTCTTTCTTTAGATTTTCTTTTGAGAGATTTGATCCCTCTATATCCTTGATAGATTTGGAATGAAGATGTATAGATGTGTCTATTTTGAAATATAGTTTTATAATTTTAATTTAATTATCAATTATTATCAAGTGGATGATAAATATTTAAACTCACTAAAATATTCTAGAATTTTTATAATAATATACACATATCAAAGGTTGAAATTTATGTCCAAAGTGTGTGTGCTCTTTCTTCCTTTTTAATTAAATTGATAAATTGAAAAAATATATCATATGAACATGTGTATAGATTACTGTTTTTTTGGAATATGGTATTAACAAGGGATGGCATTGGCCCATGGCATCGTAACAAAATTTATTTACTTATTAAGAATCTTTATGGTGAAGTGGAGTGAATCTCCATTTAAGAAACTAATGGCACATTAAAACTTATCTTTTCATTACATGAAACATACATATAAATATATTAATTATTGGTTTAAAATAAAAATACTATCTTAACCACACAATCAATAAGTTGAGAAAATATCTCAATTAAACACTAAACCAATAGTTATTTTAGTTGGATTTAATATCTCAAATCCAACCAATTAACAACACAAAAATTCACACAACAATGACATTTAAAGATGATGGACATCATTCAATATGCATAAGACAAGTAGGAGTTAAATATCCAACATCATCCCTTAAATAATAGTTTTCTTTGATCTTTTTGTCTAGCAAAGTCTTGCATGTCTAATCACTTTCAAAATCATGTGGAGTAAACTCCATCAAAATGCCGCATAACCCTAGTAAAGGTGTAGTTGGCAAGTTGAATTTCTAAGTTCCACTAATTAACTCCAGAATCAATTATTGAACAACATCCACAAGGTGCCTCATAACCTCATTGGAAGACCACTCATGTCTCCAAAAACTAATAAAGAATCCTTCCCTAATCAACTTTATGTTTGCAATCACTGGACTACTAGTCATTCTATGGATGTGCTTCCATCTACTAAAAAAATGAGTAACTTGCCACTTATCTAAAAAAATAGTTTAGATATAAAATGTGCTATAGTCACTATTACACAGTGACCTCTCTATCTACATTTGGTAATTCATCATCACTTAATTTATAAACAAAAATTATACTTATATACCACATACATAAAGTGAAGAATATTTTGCATACCATCACTATTGAGAAAAGGAGTATCAATGTTGAAAATATTGAACGAAATCAATAACAGAAGGATGCTCCCCCACAACGCAGAGAATACAAACAAAAATGTGGAATTAACAGTCAACACACAAAAAACGTAAAAAATAATACAAAGGAGAGGAACTTATTTTTAAATTTATTCAACTCTTCTCTCTCTCAAACATAATGAAATTATAATGCTTATATCAAATGGCGGAAGCCTGTAAAAACTAATCTATTCAATGCTACTTCAATGCTTGAACAAACGTTCAAAAACATTTGTCCTGGGTCTTCAACAGACCCATTTCTTCATTAAAAATGGTAAATAGATTGTATTACAAATTACACAGGAAAACACATAAAATGCATTCAAAACACAAAAAGGGTGGATATGAAATTTTATGCAATATGGTTCTGATCCACATCGCATCCATGTAGATCGGCGAATTTAACTTTTAAATCTCGAAGCTATCCTTTAAAATTTGTGAACTGCGATGTGCGATGTGACATGGCACATCGCATCGCATCCAAAATAACATAGCCTGCAGCAGTTCAGTGGTAAACTTAAATCTATGTGATTGTGATATCGCATCGCAAAACAAATAACATAACTTGTAGAAATTTATTGGTAAAAAAAAAAGGTTGCGATGTGTGAAATGTGCTGCCCTCCTAAGCTTGACACGTGCCCCTCTTGTGATCACATTGCAAACAAAATAAAATATTTTGCGGGTGGCATAAAAGGTAAAACTTAAAACTTGCAAAGCGCGCTCTGTGGGCGGCTCAAAATTTGGGTCCCGTTAATATCACATTGACGGAAAATTAACTTAACATGTGCATGTGCAGAAGGTAAGATTAAAATCTTGCGATTGTGAAATTGCGAGCGGTAAAGTGTGGTAAGTGCAAAGAAGGAAATACAAAGAAAATGGTCGTTTGCAATGTCTTTGGATGTACGGTAGGTCCTTTTGATATCGCATTGGTGGGCATTTAACTTATGTGGTGAAGGCGTTAAGAGGTAAGGTAAGAAGTTTGCGATGCGGGAAAAATAATAAGGTAAGTCAAATGCGGTGGGTAAAACTTAAACGCAGAGTATGGCTTGTACTCTGTTTTGCTATGGTAGCATGAAAAAAAGCTCCAGCTCCTTGGATCTGTTATTGTCCTTCCTACTGTTAAAATTGATGAAATTGTGGGTTGCGCGACTACTTATTCATGGTGGTGGTTGGGAGTAAAATTCCAACACTCCCCCTTAATCACAACTTCTGCAATCAGTCATTCCTAGACATTTTTTGAGATACTCAAAACTCTTCTATGCTAATGGATTTGTGAGGATATCAGTGAATCGTTCCTCTATCCTGCAATGCTGCAAAACAATCTCACCATTATTAACCAATTCTCTTATAAAATCATATTTTGCATCAATATGCTTTGTTCTCTTATGGAAAACATAATTCTTTTCTAACTCTATTGTATAGCTATTATCAAAATAAATTGTGGTTCCTTTGTCTTGCTCATGATATAAATCTCTTAGCATCTTTCTCATCCAAACTACTTGCCATGTTGGTGCCACATATTCTGCTTCTGCTCTTGATAAAGCAACTATTGGTTGCTTCTTGGAAGCCCATGAAATGGCTCCCGATCCCAAATGAAACGCATACCCAGATGTGCTCTTTCTATCATCTACACTTAAAGCCCAATCACTATCAGTGTAACCAATCAACTTAAAATTATTAGTTGAGGAGTATAGAACACCATACTCCTTTGTTCAATTCACATACCTCAATATTCTCTTGGTTGCTTGCCAATGTGTCTCCTTTGGTGTCTCCATGAATCTGGAAATTAAACTTACAGTATATATAATATCAAGCCTAGTTGTAGTCAAATACATGAGGCTACCAACTATGCTCTTATACAACGTCGGATCAACATTCTTGTTGCAATCTTCTTTACCTAAATTTAACCCCGTGACAGTTGGAGTTGCTGAAGCTTTGTTGTTTTGCATGTTAAACCTCTTCAACACTTCTTCAACATATTTTTCTTAGGAAATAAAAAATCCCTAGTTTTCATTTTGATTTACTTCTATGCCCAAGAAGTATCTCAATAAACCCAAATCAACCATTTCAAATTCACTCTTCATGACAGCTTTAAAATTAGAAATGAGAGAAACTTCATTACCAGTAAAGATTAAATAATCTACATATAAAACAACAATAAGAATATTACCATCATTTTCTTTAATGTAGAGTGTGGGTTCACCATCACATTTTTCAAACCCATTTTCTGTCAGGTAAGCATCAATTTTGTTGTACCATGCTCTTGGTTCTTGCTTCAGCCCATAAAGAGCTTTCTTCAACTTGCACAATTTGTGCTCTTGCCCTTCAATCTCATAGCCTAGAGGTTGTTCAACATATACCTCCTCTTTCAACACTCCATTCAGAAATGTTGATTTCACATCCATTTGGTAGAATTTCCACTTTTGTTGTGCTGCAATGGACAACATTGTCCTCACTATTTCCATCCTTGCAACTGGTGCAAAGGTTTCTTCATAGTCTCTTCCTTGCTGATGCTTGTAGCCTTTCACAACAAGTCTTGCCTTGTGTCTTTCTATGTTGCCTTTGGCATTGCTTTTGGTCTTATAGTCCCATTTTACTCTAATGACTTCTTTACCTTGTGGGAGGTCCAATAATTCCCATGTGTCATTCTTTTCAATTGCTCCAATCTATTCATTCATTGCTTCAATACATTTTTCTTCTTTTACTGCATCTTCAAAATGAATTGGGTCATCAACATGACAAAACAAAGAAAATAAATAATTCATACCATTATTATTATCATCTTATTTCTTATGAATTTCACTCAAGTTTTTGAATCTTGGTCTTCCTGGTGTGCTTGGAGTTCCACTTGAACTCGAGGGAGTTTTTTATCCCTATGGTGTGCTTGGAGAAGCACTTCCTTGGTTTCTCAAGGTTGTATTTTTTCCTGCTTGTGGTGTGCTCTGTTGTGCTTGTGTAGGTGGAGGAGGAACCACTGTGGAGGAATTATTTTCAGCAATCAATTTGTCTTGCTCTTCATGAGACACACATGTCTTCACGTTCACTGTTTTCTATAAACTTCCATCCCAAGATTTTTCTTCAATAAACTGCACATCTCTGCTGATTATAAATTTCTTGGTGGATGGATTATAGAGTTTGTAGGCCTTGGACTCATCACTGTATCCAACAAAGATACATTTCTCCCCCTTTTTCTCCAACTTCTTCCTTAATTTATCTTGGACATGTGCATATGCCACACATACAAATACTTTCATGTGAGTGACAAACTACTTTGTTCCACTCCATGCTTCTTCCAGAACTCTGTTCATAACAGCTTTGGTTGAGCATCTATTCAAAATATATGCTGCACAATTTGTAGCTTCAGCCCAATACTCATTTGGCAAAATTTTTTCCTTCAACATACTTCTGACCATGTCCATGATGGTCCTATTCTTCCTTTCTGCAACACCATTTTTCTATGGTGTGTACCTTGTGGTAAACTGCTTGTGTATGCCATTCTCCCTACAGAAACATAGGAAATATTTGGAGATATATTCTCCACCTCTATCAGTTCTTAGCACTTTGATGTAGTTCCCACTCTGCTTCTCAATAAGGGCTTTGAAGCGGTAGAACTGTTCAAACACTTCACTCTTCTGTTTCAAGAAATACTCTCATGTATTTATGGTGTAATCATCTATGAATGTCAAAACATAATGGATGCTAGCTAATGATGACGTTTGCATTGGTCCACACAAATATGAGTGGAAAATATCTAAGGGTGCCTTTTCCCTTATACTCTTCCCTGCTGGGAATGCTTCTCTGTGTTGTTTTTCCAAGAGGTAGCCTTCACATAAACTGTGTGCTTTCTCTATGAGTGGTAATCCTTTTACCATCCCTTTTCTATGCAATAGGTTCAAACCTCCAAAATTGTGTAGAAATTTGAATAACTGATCTGTTATCCACCGAGATTCTCCTGATCACACACTATTTTATCTTCATGCACAATACAAAATATCTTATACCACTGATCATCACATGTGGAAATAAAATCAATTGCATGAACACATTAAAACCATAAAAATTCACACATATGAACACAGTATGTAATGGGAAAGCTTAAAGCTGAAAACCCCCAACTATTTGTATATTATATATGTCATAGAGATCATGTAACAATCATCATACAAAGCTCCTCACAAGCTCTCAGTATAATCTCCACTTGCTACACACTAATCAGGCTTGATCTTGCAAATCCCATGCACCGATCTTTGCCAGCCCTTAGCCTGCCTCTACTGCGCAATCCCTGCTGAAGAATGCCTCTTGATGAGAATGAATTACCCCAGCCTTGCTCACGCAGTCTTTATAGGCATCTCTACTAAGTGTTGGATGCAAACCATGCATCACTTATAGTCACAATTGATAGTCACACTTGCCCTTTCACCTATCTCTGCACTGGTCTCCACTGAAACTGTTCATGCACTGAAGTTAACTGATGTATTCTTTAGTTGATTAATGAGTTTATAATTAGTGAATTAATTAATAATTAATTCACACCACTCTCACTAGTGTATCAATCATTTAGACTAGATACAACTAGCTCAACTATGTTTAGCTTAGTTAAACTGAACACAACTCCATTAACTTCCTCAATCAACTCCACCAAACTCTCTCACATGAGTTCTAACTGAAGTATCCATGCAATAGCTCCACTTAACCCTTAGGAACAGCGCAATTCCTTCCCCGCAACTCCCTCGTTCCACATCTATAAAAGTAACCGAAGTGCTCCAGAATAAGAGAATAAGTGAACAACATATTAAGAGCTAATAATATTCGACATATCTATTTTTAGACTGGTAATCTAAAAATAGATTCCGCCCAATATGTCTAAAAATAGAAATCCACCTATTTTTCCAACTTGACCAACCATCCATAAATAGAGTCCCGTAACTTATAGAACATGATCCATATGTCTAAAAATAGACTTTGCGACAAAAATCACTTGTGTGGCCCCCACCTAGTTTAGGTGATCACTTTCCAACTAGAATCAGGAATGATGTTTTAGGATGCCTCCTTCACTGTTTCTTGTTGCAATATTCAACACTCCCTCTCAACAAGAAAGGACTGTCTTTACATGCGACATGCAACTCCATGCATTCGCCCTGCAACCTTCACAAGCACCATGCAACTCCTTCGACACCTTGCTACCTTCTTTTGCCATGCGTCAAGTGCGGTAGCATCGCTAGAACCCAGTTTAGGAATTTCTGCATCAATGAACTCCTTCAACCCATTGTCATCCAGCACCGCCTCCATCCTATCTCTCCATGCAATATAATTTGAGATGCCCTCAAGGGCATACTCCAATCGCAATCCGTTGAAAGACATCTCAACTTTGACACCAAGAAATCACTATAGCAATTTCGAATTCCACCAACACAAAACTTAACTGCTTCAATGCTTTGCAATTGCTCCAATGATCAATATCGCTCTGATACCATGGAAATTTGAATAACTAATATGTTATCCACTGAGATTCTCCTGATCACACACTATTTTATCTTCATGCACAATACATAATATCTTCTACCATTGATCATCACATGCGGAAATTAAATCAATTGCATGCACACATTAAAACCATAAAAATTCACACATATGAACACAATATGTAATGGGAAAGATTAAAGTTGAAAACCCCCAACTATATGTATATTATATATGTCATAGATATCATGTAAAAATCATCATACAAAGCTCCTCACAAGCTCTCAGTATAATCTCCACTTGCTACACACTAATCAAGCTTGATCTTGCAAATCCCATGCACCGATCTTTGCCAGCCCTTAGCCTGCCTCTACTGCGCAATCCCTGCTGAAGAATGCCTCTTGATGAGAATTAAAATTACCCCAGACTTTCTCACACAGTCTTTATAGGCATCTCTACTGAGTGTTGGATGCAAACCATGCATCACTTATAGTCACAACTGATAGTCACACTTGCCCATTCACCTATCTTTGCACTGGTCTCCACTGAAACTGTCTATGCACTGAAGTTAACTGATGTATTCTTTAGTTGATTAATGAGTTTATAATTAGTGAATTAATTAATAATTAATTCACACTACTCTCACTAGTGTATCAATCAGTTAGATTAGATACAACTAGCTCAACTATGTTTAGATTAGTTAAACTGAACGCAACTCCATTAACTTCGTTAATCAACTCCACCAAACTCTCTCACATGAGTTCTAACTGAAGTATCCAAGCAATAGATCCACATAACCCTTAGGAATAGCGTAATTCCTTCTGTCAACTCCTATGCCACATCTGTGCACTTAACTTAAGTGCTCCAAGAGAATAAGATAATGTTTAGAGTCCAAATATTATTAAGAGCTAATAATATTCGACATATCTATTTTTAGACTGGAAATCTAAAAATAGATTCCGCCCAATATGTCTAAAAATAGAAATCCATATATTTTTCCAACTTGACCAACCATCCATAAATAGCATCCCGCAACTTATAGAACATGATCCATATGTCTAAAAATAGATGTAGTCTAAAAATAGACTTTGCGACAAAAATCACCTGTGTGGCCCCCACCTAGTTTAGGTGATCAGTTTCCAACTAGGATCAAGAATGATGTTTCAGGATGCATCCTTTACTGTTTCTTGTTGCAATCTTCAACAAATTGAGATGTCAAAATCTCAAATGGCATAACCAGTTTTCATCTTTTACTTCTTCTTGAAAGACTTCTTGTGTGACTGCTGCTACCACTCCTCCTTCCTTCAAGTCTATTCTGAGCTTGAGAGGAAACATCTTATTCTTTGTCTTATGCACTTCTGCAATGACCCTCTTACTTGGAGGTATTTACATGATTGTACACACATCATTCTTAAAAAATACATTGTAGCCCTTGTGCACGAGCTATCCAATGCTTAGAAGGATACATTTTAGGCCAGTTATATAATATACATCTGGCACAAATTTGTTTTCTCCCTTCCCTATCAGTATTGATACTCTTCTTTTTCCCATGACAGAGACTTTGCTATAAGTCCCCGTTGTCACTTCAGATTTAACATTCTCATCTAGATTGGCAAACATTGTTATGTTTCCAGTCATGTGGTTACTACAACCTGACTCTAAGAACCATATATCTTCTTGTTTTCCTTGTGCTACATTACATTTTAGAAGAAAATTACTCTAGTTCTTATCTTCTTTTGAAAATTTTTCATTTTTCCTATTATTCATGTCATTTTTTTCTGTCTACATTCATTGGCATAATGCCCATACTTTTTACAATAATGACATTGGACTTGGGATTTATCGTACCTTTTTCCATGTGCTTGACTCTTGCTTGACCCTTCACTTTGATTTTAGTTGCTGCCCCTTCCACTTGTGCTTGCAGAGTTGTTTCTTCCACCTCTCTCTGGGCTTATTCCTCTTCCTCGATAGTTTTATCTTCCTCGAACTCTGCCTCGACTAAAATACATTTGTGTCTTGAAAGCATGCTCCAATGACGATTTCGTTGTTCTGTTTAGTCTATGCTCATGTGACATCAGGGATGCATGAAGTTCATCCACTAAAAATTGTGAGAGATCCTTTGTCTCTTCTATTTCCACTACTATGGCATCAAATCTTGAGGGTAGACTTCTCAACATTTTCTCCACTATTCTTATTTCCTCAAGTGTCTCTCCATGAGACCTTATCTGGGTAACCGACCCAATCACATGTGTGAATAATGAGTCTATGTTATTGGACTCTTTCATACAAAGAGTTTCAAAATCTCTCCTCAACATTTGTAGCTTTGATGTCTTCAACTTCTCCATGCCTTGATAGGTTGTTTTGAGAATATCCCATGCCTCCTTAGACTTTTTTGTTGTTGCAAACCTTAGGAAAATACACTCATGTACTGCCTGAAAGAGATAGAAGAGGGATTTGGAGTCCTTCTTCTTATTATCTCTCAACAATTTTCTTTTGTTGCTATCAAAGTAGCCAGCACTGCTACGTCTGCTAGTTCTTGGAAACCTTGTTCCACCAGCTCCCATATATCAAGTGAAGCAAACAGGTCCCTCATTGTAATGGCCCAATAATCATAATTCTTCCCATTAAACAGTGATAGTTGGGGATTTTCCAGGCTTTTTCCTGCTGATGCCATTTTAACTGTGTTAAACAAACAATCAACTTGACTATGTAAAACATAAGCTTTCTCACTGCTCGAGAAATCTACTTCTCAAACCAATCTTAGAGCTTCTTTAGTAAAGAGAGCGAGCTCATGCTTCTTTGACTGAGAGCCTAGACCTGCTCTGATATCATGTTGAAAATATTGAATGAAATCAATAACACAGGGATTCTCCCCCACAACACAGAGAATACAAACAAGAATGCAGAATTAACAGTCAACACAGAAACAACGCAAAAAATAATACACAAGAGAGTAACTTATTTTTAAATTTATTCAACTCTTCTCCCTCTCAAACATAATGAAAATTATAATTCTTATATCAAATAGCTGAATCCTGTAAAAACATAATCTATTCAAGGCTACTTTAATTCTTGAATGGACGTTCAACAAAATTTGTCCTTGGGCCGTCAACAGACCCATTTCTTCACTAAAAATAGTACGTAGACCATATTCCAAATTACACAGGAAAACACGTAAAATGCATTCAAAACAAAAAAAGGGCAGATCTAAAATTTTATGCAATATGGTTTTGATCCACATTTCATCTGCGCAGATCGACAAATTTAACTTTTAACTCTCGGTGCTATCCTTTAAACTTTGCGAACTGTGTTGTGCGATGTGACGTGGCACATCGCATCACATCCAAAATAACATAGCTTGCAGCAGTTTGGCAGTAAACTTAAATCTTTGCAATTGTGATATGCGATAGCGATATCATATTGCAAAACAAATAACATAACTTGCGGAACTTTACGGGTAAACACAAAAGGTTGTGATGTGTGAAATGTGTTGCCCTCCCGAACTTGACATGTGCCCCTCTTGCGATCGCATCACAAACAAAATAAAATAACTTGCGGGTGGCATAAAAGGTCAAACTTAAAACTTGTGAAGTGCGCTCTGCAGGCGGCTTAAAAGGTGGGTCCCACCGATATCGCATTAGCAGAAACTTAATTTAACATGTGGATGTGCGGAAGGTAATATTAAAACCTTGTGATTGCGAAATTGCGGGTGGTAAAGTGTGGTAAGTGCGAAGAAGGAAATACAAATAAAATGGTCATTTACAATGTGGTTGGATGTATGGTAGGTCTCGTTGATATCACATCGGTGGGGATTTAACTTATGTGGCGAAGGCGTCAAGAGGTAAGGTAAGAAGTTTGCGATGCGGGAAAAATAAAAAGGTAAGTAAAATGCAGTGGGTAAAACTTAAACGCAGATTATGACTTGTACTCTATTTTGCTCTGGTATCGTGAAAACACCTTCAGCTCCTTGGATATGTTGTTGCCCTTCCTGGTGTCAAAATTGATGAAATTGTGGGCTGCGCCACTGCTTATTCATGGTGGTGGTTGGAAGTAAAATTCCAACAATAAAAATTTTGATATTCAAAAATTGAGGAAACCATGTTAGCTGTATTTAATCGAGATAGAATGTTCTCATGTGTGATGAACACATATTGTAGTACCCACCAAATATACTGGGTGTATGTCTCCTTTAAATCATCTGCATCCTTGTCTTTCCAAACCCATTAGGTTGGACATAGTTTCCTGTCACCTATTTTGAAGGTAATATCAAATGAGTGGCAACCCACCAGGAAGAACGCTCAACTAGAACCAGAATTTGATGTTGCAGAGATTAAGGTGAAGTCATGTGATCCCATGTTATGTAATTCAAGCATTGTCATAAACTCAAGTTGATAAATAACTGATTTAGTCTATGTGAGAGATAGAAACATATAACAAAGCCAAAGACCCTCAAAGCATATTATCCTGCCAAATTGCTATAACTTGACATCTATTCACAAACACCAGTGGTGGTGTAGTCACTTCCATCCATAGAGAACCAAAAAAAATTTAGTTGGATGGGCTCGTAATCTAAGAGAGATATAAAATAAATGGGCTAATAATGTTGTGGTGAATTCTTCTTGTAATAGCTATTGGACTGCTACCATTCGTATTCGACACCATAACATTGTTCCATGCCACATTATACCCACCATATTGTTTCCTCTATACCCTCCTAGAATTCAACAACGGTCCATTTCTGTACATGTAGTGTTATTTCCATCACTCATAAGCTCCCAGGTTTTCGATTGGATATGAGGCTCCTAAGGAAAAATTTATAGTTTGAAATAACAAGTAGGAAGTCATGTTTTCCACTACACTGAAATTTATTCATCAATGTCAATGTCAGTCTTCCTGACCTGCTATGGGAGCCGAACATGGGATGAGTGTATTTTTTCGAGAGGAACAACTGGTACTCTTTCACAAATAGGATGTCTTCTCCCACTTAAAATTCATGATCTAGCCTTCCTAAATTCCAGAGAGGGATCTCTCCTCAAGATTTAGCTTGATTTTGTTATAAGATTTTAGACTAAGTATGATTGGACAATTGGTTTGTTTTGAATATTTGGTGGGAATAAAAGGTACTTCAAGGTAAACCACAGAGGGATCTACCAGACCATTGGGCTATGGAGTCAACTTCTTGGCAATTAAAGCTAGGAAATAAGGTCAAAAGATCAAATGTACTAAGGGCAGGTTAGATGACCTTCAAAGGGTTTGGAATAGGCTTTTTTGGGGAAAGGGGTGAAATCTGAACACAAGTACAATGAAGGATCCTTAAGTTACAAAAAAGAAGATGAAAGAAAGGGGTCAAAAGGGACTAAGAGTAGTTAAGGATTCTTAATCCAGATATTAGCAGAAAACATATCAATGAATAGTAAAAAATAGGGAGCTTTTGAAACTAATCCTGTATTAACCTTCCTAGTTAATCATTTAAGGCAGAAAACATATAAATGTATGTATGGAACTTAGAAAGATAAACAGTGAAAACAGGAAAATACTTGAATTATCTGATCAGCACAAGAATCCTGAGTTATGATGTCTGTTTGACTTAGTTCCAGTCTGCTGCTTCACAAATCGACTCACACAAACTCCAATGTATTCAACAAACATGTCTATAGTCGTCTTGACAAATTTTATTCCACACTTAATACTTCAAAAAGAGAAGTATTTATACAAATCGATTGTTTACAAAATATCTAAGAGATATGAGAATATCTCTAGGCAAAAATAAAGATTATTACATAGAAAGAGGGATAGCTGCAAAACAAACTCGCAAGCTGTCCTCTTATCAATAAAAAATAGGACTAATTATCTTAACTTATTGCTTTGTTGTAGCTGCTGGAAATGCTTGTTGGCACTTGGAAATATATCTTTGTAAGATAACTTGTAATACATTCTTCATCCTGTACTTTATACTCTGATACTCTTTACGTTGTTTTCTTACTGCTTGACTGCTGTAAAATTAGGAATAACCCGCAGTAAAAATTGTTCTGACTGATACTCTTTGATTCTGATCATTCACCTGATACACTTTCAATCTGATTTTTACTTTTAGGTAACAGTAATGTTCTGCTTTTCATGTAATTTCCTGCTCTGTTTGCAAACCTTTATATCAAATTAATGAATTCTTGCCATTGTTCTACACTGGGAATTCTCATGTTCTTCAATTTCCTGTAGTTCTCATATGCCTCTGTGTACTTTGAAAAGTTGGGCTTGACAATGAAGATGTGTTTAATCTCATTTTGTAGAAAAAACAAGTTCTCAAAATACTCTAAAATAACTTTTCCAGTTGGGGAACCTTGTGGCAGAGGCTTTTTTACCTGTTCTTTGGCATATGCTCTGATCTTTTTGTCATACTCTATTTGAACCATTAACTTTTCATTTAAGGCATGAATGTCTGGAAGGCTTGCTTGTGTTAGTATAGTGTATTTGGCCGAAAACTTTGTGATTGACAGATTCATGTCTTTACATCTTTCCTCCAAATTGTTCATCATATTCCTTTTGTTTAGGACTTTCTTGATTTGTAGTATGCTTTCAGTCCTATCCTGAATTTTTAGCCCTTCAAGCTCCTCTCTATTTTTGCTATTTAAAAATGTAATAAGTTTCAAAGCTTGAAAATGTTTTTCAGCTAGTTCTTCTTTTGTCTTTTGAATTTCTACTTGTGTTGCTTTGAGTAAATCTTTCTACTCATAAATGATTTGGATTGAAGGCCACTGTAGATGTATGCCTTGAATTATGTTGTTCCAAATATAATTCTTGATGTATGATACCTGTTCACTGAAATTCACCTCTATCTATAAAGTCTTCACCTATTCTTCAAAGGCTTTTACTCTCTGTTCATGTCCTTTAGAAGTTATCAAAGCATTCTTGTAGGAAGATTCAAGATGTTGATTAGTCTTTTTTAAAGTGATGATTTCTTTATCTTTCAGTGACATTTCTTCCATAGATCTCACTATATCATTTGTACATGTTGCTTGCTGTACGTGTGATGAATATGATGCAGTGGTAGAGGTATATATAGATGTTATTGACATTGTAGTTGCCAATACTCCTTTTGGTGCCAAATGCTCTGCCAGTGTAGAAGGAACAACAGTACTGACCGTTGGAATGACTATAGGAATGGAGACCTTATTTGTTCATTTTAATATTTCATTTTCCTTCATCAGAGTTTCTGTCTGATTCTCCATTTCTTTAATTTGAGAAGTCATCTTTAGTACCAGCTACATAGTCTCATCTTTTTCTTTTTGTTGTTGAAGAATCTCGTTTGCCTGTGGATGCTCACTCTGTGGGAGTTTAAGTTGCTTTCTTAAGGCAGCAATATCTTCATTCTTTTGCCTTATCAATGTCTTAGCAACTTTGATATTGGAGGGATCTACTCTAGTTTCTATCACCAAGTCTTCTAAGGAATTGATCCTCAAATCCTTAGCATGTAGAGATGCTTTATCTAATTTCACTTGAGTTTGTAAATTAGATATAGTCTTTTGAAGCATGGTAGCACTCATGGTTTTGTTAAATACCTTTGAATACAACATCTCAATTGTGCTTCTGTGGAACTCAATTTGATCTAATTCATGAATTTTATCAGGTTCCACCTCTACCTCTGTCTTTGTATAATTAGAAATTGACTTAGGATCATCAACTGTGGGTTTCAGAAATGACATGAGCATTTTGTTGGTGGAGTAATCAAATGTAGTAAGCAACCTATCTTTGTTTCCTGGATTTTATTTAAGGAATTTAGAATAAACTTCATTCTTAATTTTCTCATTCTTTTCTTTGATCTGCTTGAATGTTTTCTCGATGTCTGAATCTGTCTCTTCTGTAGCTTTGGAGGAGGATGGAACTTTTGCATTTACCTGTATTTCCATCATTTCTTTGCCCTGTTCCTGTGTTAACATCTTCTCTTCCTAAATTTCTTTAAGTGTCTCATTGAAAATTACTGTGGCTTCATCAGCTGTTTGCTAATCATTATTTTCATCTATCTATATTAGCTTTTATTTATCAGCATCACTTACTTTTCACCTTTGATGTAAATATTTTTAAATTTTTTTCTGCAATTGTCTCTGTTGTATAGATTTCTTCTTTTCTCAGTATTTTATTGGACACTTCTGCCTGTTTTCCAACTGTAATCACCTGTGTACTATCCATCTGTTTTCCCTGCATGTTATTTGTTTTCATTCCCTGAAAATCATCAGTCAATGTGTTTGCAACCCATTCAATCTGATTAGCATACTTTTCAAGTTGTGGCTTTGAGTCATGGAGGAATGGATTTAACTTACATTTGACCCTAATATTACTCAAAATGCCATGAGGTTCATAGTTCCAGTAAAAAATTTCTTGGAACTTAAATTCTAATAATTTGCTGACTATCTCTTTCAAAGCATCTCTGCTATTGACTATGAAGGGGCCAATTTGATTTTTTAGCTTGAACTGTGATTTCTTTTTGGAAGCTATGAAATTCACTGCATTTGCATTCAAGATCTATCTCAAGTACTCTAAAGAAAAAATCTTGGAAGTTAGAAACTTGTGTAATTTGTAAGGAGCCAGGAGTGCACCATATACTCTGATTTCTGTGTGATTTTTGTACAAATACCAGTCTCCTACCTTACAGTTTTCAGACAACTATAAAATTATTTTAATGTATTCATTAATCCTTGTTGGCTCTACTTTTTTCAACAAATTCATGGTAGGTTTAATAAAAAAATCATTGAAGCCTTTATAGCTGTATTCACTGTTGTCTTTTCTGAGTAAAGAGTTCCATAATACCACTGAAAGAGGTTTACCTTCCACATCCACCTTCTATAATGCAATTGGGAACCTTTTTGCTTGAAAAAATAGGAAGAGATGTAACAGATAGGATGAATATCTGAACACTCCTTCCTCAGGTAGTTTAGTCAGCTGATAATGCATATTATCAGCAATGAGTATGGAAAAATTGAAGACTAGTTCTAGATGTTGTACTAGAGACAAGGTAGAGAGGAAACCTAGAATGGAGGCATTTGTAAACTCATCATTAGCATAGCCTAGAATGAATGAAATCATGGAAATGATTTTTCTAGAGCCCCCAGGGAAGTCAAAAGTGTCATAAGGTGGATTTACCTTAGGAATATCAACATGGGTGGGCCAGAAGTTTTGAAAGATCATGAATCTTTTAGGAAAGTCTAGATCTAGATAGAGCTGTGTTAAATCTTCAATGGACAATGATACTGCTCTTGGATCATGGCTCAGTTGGAGCATATCATTGATGGCTTCAGCAGTTACATAAAACATGAACTCTCTATCTTTGTTTACCATATATCTCTGTTCAGGGATATATTGTAATTGACATAACCTAATGAAATCTTGAGCTTGATGGGTGATGGGAACTACATATTTAGGCAAGTTTGAGTCCCAAATAGGTATATCATTTTCAACCTTTTTCACAAATTTTTCATAGCACCAGTTTTTCACTTCAAGTAAGTTGAATTCTAATGAAGGATCAGAGATTCTATAGTCCAAATCAATTAATGAACTGTTTTCTTCAGAGGTGACAAGTGGCTGCAAAGGTCTCACTACTTCAATGGAATCTGCTTTTAGGGCAGGAGTAGGTTTATTGATTTTTGAAGGTTCAGGGTTTGGAAGCTTGCGGGAGACAGACTTCTGAGGTTTGGGACCTCCAGTCCTAGTAGTGACCTGCTTTTTTGTCATTTTGAATAAAAATGAGCAAGATTAGACTGTTTTCTTAGCTTCTTTTGGGAGATAGAAGGCTAATTGAGCTGCTTTTCAGAAAAATTTAGAATCTAGGAGAGGGTTTTAGGATGAAAACGCAGATTTACAATGTGCATAGGACTGGAAAAGGGATTTCAATGGATTTTTCTGTAATTCAAATAGATTTCAACTGTGAAAATTTCCTTTAGATGGTCAAAAATATTGAAAAACTAAATTTGGAGGAGATGACAAATTCTGGGAAAATTTTGACAGGGTTCCCCTAGTTTTTTCAAGGTTTGGGCGCTTTCAGATTAGGAAATTTATATTTCTCACTGTGACTGATTTCAATTTTCTTTTGAATTCCTGAAATGTGGGTTTGAAATTTAGAGGAATACCTTTTTAAAGGTATAATGGTGGCCGAGGATTTTTTCAGGTTGTACTAGTCTTCAAACTGGTCGTAGGTGGCTGATAGAAGGCGCAAAGAGTCTTCAGTGGTAAATCTTAGAGGGGAAATCGGCTTTAGATGGGCAAATTGTTTAGCAGAGCCTCAACAATGGTGTCTGTGAGTGATTTCCAAAGGGCGAAGGCACAAATGATATGGAAACAATGAAAAACTAAGGTTAAACCTTAGGTTTTATTGATATGTAGGACATTAATTACAGGTCGAAATCAAATGGCGGGAGTGGTTTTGGCATTGAAGGTGAAACCGTTGGGTGTTATCCCATTGCTCCTGAGCGGTAAGCAGTTTTTCCCTTTTGGAATGCGATCCAATAGAATTGAGACACATAGCATATGGTGGATTCATGAAACAACTTTTATCACATTATTTTTCATAAACTTTGCCCGATCACTTTTGGGATGCGATGTTGAATATGCGTCGTCAGATTTGATCGCACGATGCGAATGGTTGAGATGCATCGGGAAGCTACAGGACAAGGGAAAGTGGGACCTGGGTTTAATGTTAGTCGTTGATTCGATAGGGATGATCAACAGTTCAGTTTTAATGCGATGAGGAGTGGTGGGGCAAAGGGAATGTTTTATCGCATTAGATTTGGACTGTAAATTCAAGGCGAGCATTGGTGATCGGGCAGTTAAAATTTAATCACGACGGGGAAGGATGAGGCATGAGGCCAAATGATCGGGTTGAGCGTGGATTGTCGGATTGGAAATTTAAGAATGATTGAAGGGTGGAGGATGAGTGCGAGGGCGTTGAATTATTTATTGAAACTTATGTATACAACGAGTTTATACATAAATTAAAGTGAATGGGACGGTTTATAAATGATTAACCAAGGTTTAATATGTGGTAAGGGGATATATACTGGAGGAAAGGGATAAGGTTAACCTTGGGTAGAGTAATGCGGGTACGAGAGTAAGTATTATTTTTCTGCGCTATTTTTAATATAGAGTATGTAAAAATGCGCTTTTTTGCAAATTTAATTATATTATATAGTTTTAGATTTAGTTAAAGTTCTAAAACTATAGGGGAGCAGGGGTATTTTATTAGGGTAGTTTTATGTCAAAGGGGTAATTTAGGGATGTTATTTCAACATGTGATTAATATCTTTGACACAAAAATCATATAATATAGGGGTTTTCGTGATATTAAATAAAAATAAGTTATATTAATAGGACTAGGATATTTGATAGGGAGTTAATAAAATAGGTTAAGTGTTAATATGAAAAGGGACAATGAATACTCAAAAATTCATAAATAAAACTAAGGAAAGTGAAAATTAGAGTAAAGCTTCATTTTCATAACTCATTCACTTTTACTTAGTATATCATGTTTTTTGAGGGTTTTATGCTTTGTAAAATGGAGGATGTTAATTAAATTGGAATTTATGTAGCATTTAAGTAAGAAAAGAGTTCTTACTTATGAGATCAAATGGTGATGAGTGCATGAAGGGTAAATGATGAAAATTTCCAGGATTAATATAGAAACTTAACATTTTCAACTAATCAGTCATTGAGCCTTGGGTCCGGTCCCAATAGAAGTCAAGGAAATGCCTTGAGCCTCTTTGAATGGCAGTCTAGAATATGAAATTTCTATGGGGAGGGGAAATTATTTATTTATAGCCTGGTGAAAGATATTTACAATGATGTTTCCCCACCTTCTTCTACCTACCCAATCATATCTCCTAAAAATTTTTCTTCTATTTTAATCAGGTGCATTTGAGCTAGAAATCTTACAAAATTTTATTCTTTTTGAAAGTAGTAAACTATCTAATTCTACACTTATTTCATCCAAGAATCCAGATTAAATTGTTGGATTATTTTGTTCTCTACCTAACTACTGAATTGTTAGGATTAAATTGTCTGACAATTCTTTATTCTCTATCTAAAACAAGTAAATTGAAACATGATAAGTTAAGATTAAATTGTTCAACTCATCATGGATTATGGAATTTATTCACACTCTGCCATAATTATCTACAAAAAGTAAAAGTAGTGGCATTTAGACTTGCACACTTTCATGTTTTATTCATCTTTTTTCTTTTGGGGTATATTATTTTTTCTAAGTCCTTTGATTTTTCTTTTAGGACTTTTTACCCTCTTTTTGATTTTTTATTTTTTACAAAATATGGGAAATAAATTGCAAAAAGAAAAGTTTGTACATATTTACAAGCTACCATCAGTCAAGTCAAAATTATGAATCCTATATTTATAGGTTACTAACATCGACTTCACTTGGGGATGGCATTTCCTGGTAAAATGTCAAGAACTCTGAGATCAGTAGCCTTCAACTTTAACCTTGGTGATCTTGTAATTGCCTTCTGATTTCTGCAACAATTCATACGTATGATATTTTATACTGCAAAGCTTAGGGCTTTCTCTTCGAGCTTCAACTTTGTAGATAAAATCTCCAATCCAATCTACACGCTTGCAATGAATATTTACAATGATAAAAATCAATGAATCTAACTAGTGACTGACTCATAAGAATAGTAGTGTTTCAGCATCCTACCATTCACTGGTCCTTCTTGAGGTTCGATTCCATCCAAATTCTTGATGAAAAAAGAATTGTTACCTCAGTAACCATATATCACATAAGGTCCTTGCCATAGAAAGTCAAACTTTCCATGTTTTCCTTTATCCTCTCTCTGTGAATCCCATCTCAAAACTTGATCTCCAATGAAAAAATCATCTTCTTTAATCCTTTTGTCAAAGATCCTTTTGATTTTATCATGTAAAACTTGTGATTTTTCATAAACTTCCTCCCTTGTTTGCTGGAGATGTATGGTTTCATTAATTCTTCATTGAATATCATTTGTTTCCACCTGTGATTCCTGAATGATCTTCATGACTGGTACACCCAAGGAAGACGGGAAAATTGCATCCATTCCATAAATAATATGATAAGGTGAAGTTCCAATAGAATTCTTTGTGGTAAGTCTATCAGCCCATAAGGCATAGACTAGCTTTTTGTTCCAGGTCTTTTTGTTTTATTGAAATAATTTTTTGATGATATTGATTAAGCTTTTGTTTGATGATTCAGCTAAACCATTACCCTGGGGATAATATGCAGTGGAATGACCTAAGGAAAAGAAAAACAGAAGGAAAAAGACAGTATTCCACAGCATGTAAGAAGAAGCTCCAGGCTTAAAGGAAAGTGGAGGAAAGCACAAACAAAAGGACCCCATTTTATTGATTTGGGAGAAGGAACACCTGAACAAACTCCAGCTGGGATCAGGAGATCAAGTCTCTTGTAGAAAAATGCTCAAAAATGAAGTTGCTCAGAATTGGTCCAAACTAGATCGATTGGAAAGTGCTCGTCAATACGATTCCAATGCTATAAACGGAACTCAAATCCGTTACCATATGGAGGAGATATTGCATTTTGAAATCGCCCAATAACCTTCAATTTTGAAGGAAAATTTCTTTTTAATACTATGTGTTGGAATCATTTTGGAGCTTTTGGGAGTGTTTTCAGAGCCATCAGGGCGCTCTATCAGAGAATTTACCAGCGTTTTTGGTCGTGGGGCCACCAGGGCCTAAGGAAAGAAGAGCTGTTTTGGACTATCTTCATCCAATGGAGGTGTTTATTTAGTCATTTTATACTGATTTGAGCCTTCTGAATCTTAATTTGCAGTGTATTTTTCCATTTGAGGCCTATATATAGTTGTATTCACATTTTGAGCATTTAATCAAAGAGGAAAAAGCCTAATTAGAGGCTTTTGGACCCAGCGGAGGTAGCCCAAGAGAGGGGTGAACCGCTTAAACAATTATTTGCTGTCATACTGTATAATTTTGCTGCATATTTTTAGATTTTTCTCCTTTAAACAGTAAATTTTTATAACCAAACTTTTCTGAAGCAGGTTTAAACATTGAAAAAAACTTATTAGTTAATCTTCAAACCATTATACTTCATTTGCAGAATATGTATACTTGTCTATTCACACATTAAAGCTGGATCAATGAATACTTTGCACTTAAAAAAAATACTTTCATTGATCGGATCTCAGTGATTACATTTTATTTCTTTAGGCAGAGTCTGTAGAAGGGCCAGGTAGCCTCCGGATTGATCCTTTCTTTGAAAGGTGAAATATTCGGTGAATGCCCCTACAGTCAATCTCTGTATGAGAAATACTTTGTTCTCACAATTTCAGATCAGGTTGGTATCAAAGCTCAAGGTTTTTTTTAAGAGTTTGTGAAATTTGTGCAAGTAAATTGTATTATTCTGCAAAATTTGATGCTTACTAGGCTGAAACTGCAAAGAGGAGAAGGTAAATTGGTTAGAGAACAAGTTAATCCTCAACCAAGCAGGGCTAGAGTGCCATTACATCCACCTTCCATTTCATCCTCATTAGCCTTAGAATCAGCCACAAATATGTCATCCAGAGAAGGAGAAGTACATCAGGAAATGGATCCCAAGGAAGAAGAAAGAGTCTTTAGAAAATCTTTCTTGGACTTGACTGAGATGGTTAGGATCCTATACCAGGAGAGAAATGATAGGATTGCTGAAGAAGGGTCTAGAAACCAAAGAGAAGAAGGAGATTCTTCAGGAAGGAAGAAAGACAAGGATGAGTCTAAGAAAGGGAATGGAGGAAATGGTGATCCTTCATCTCCATCGTCATCCTCTTCCTCCACATCATCCTCTTCAACTTCTGTTAATCAGTCACACAAAACAAAAACATCTCTTAAAAATCATTTGTTAAAGCTTGATGTGAAGTTTCAGTTGCCGATGTTTAATGGTGATGTGAATGCAGAAAAATTGGATAACTGGATTAGACAGCTGGAAGTCTATCTAAGAATTCAGAATTTGCATGATGATGACACAAAAATCCAATTAGCCTCTTTGAGAATGGATGGAGCAGCTTTGGTTTGGTGGGAAGCCAAGACCAGAGAGGAGATTAAAAAGCATGGTAAGATAACTCTAACTTGGAATGAGTTTATTACTGCTATTAAGAAACAGTTTTATCCTCTTGCTCATATTCAGAAAGAAATCATGAATTGGCAAAATTTTAGGCAACTTAAGGGTCAAAATGTGCAAGATTATACCCAAGAGTTTAGAAGGAGAGCACTTCTACCCTGAGTAGACTTACAAAGTCAAGACACCTTGTTGAAATACATAGGAGGTTTGCACAATTATCTGCAACATACTATCCTAATGTTCAATCCTACCAGCTTATATGAAGTCTGTGTGCAGGCTACACATTTAGAAGCTAGAGGAAAGAATACTTTTGATGAGGATAGTAATTTCAAAAACAAAGGAAAGAAGAGAGTTGCAAATTCAAGAAAAGACAAAGGAAAGTTCTTTTGCAAGAACTGTTCTAAGACTAGTCATGATGAAGATCATTGTTGGAAGCTTCATCCTGAACTGAAACCAGAAAAAGTCAAGAACAAAAACAAGACCAAAGAAAAGGAGAAAACTGTAGCAACAGTTGAGCAAGACTTAGGGTCAGACTCAGGAGATGAGACAAAAAGCATAGCCATGGTTTTAAATAACATTAAGGGGAAAGAAGTGGTGCAAGACACAATTCCCAGTTCAAGCTCTTTGAATTGTCACAAAGATACTCATGATGAAAAGAGGAGGATAGAGCTTTTCCATGTGAGGGTAATTTCAAAACATACCAAAATTGACACACTATTTGACAGTGGGTCACAAGCGAATCTTATTTCTTAAGACTTGGTCAAGCAGCTTAAACTTGAGACCATTCCACATCTGAAGCCTTATCCACTTGGATGGATATGCAAGGATGCCAATTTGCAAGTTTCAAGGAAGTGCATATTGCGCTTTGCAATAACTGCACATTTTATTGACACAGTGGAACTTGATGTGGTGCCACTTGATATCTCAGGTATTGTTTTGGGAAGTCCTTACTTATTTGACAGGAAGGCCATCTTTCATCGCCATGAAAACAAGTATCACTTGTTCAAAGATGGTAAAGAGTATATTGTGAGAGCTCACAAGAAGAAGCTGGAATCTTCATTACTCCATGCAAGTCAATTAAAAAGACTGGTTAATGCAAGTCAAAGTCTAACTTTGTTGATGTTGAAACAACCAGATTTTGAGCATTGGCCTTTTTATGATGTTGCTAATAATATGTCTTAGTTTGATAACAGTTTTTCTTTGAAAGAAGATGATGTTATGTTGCGCAAATTACCTTTTGGGTCAGCCAATGCAGAGAATGAAGTGTCAAAGCAAAGCAATGCAAGCAAGAAGGACACACCATTCAGCATGGGAAAAAGTTGGTTTCAGAATGGTAGAATTCGCCATGGGAACAGTTTGCAAGGTGAAGGTTATTTTAAGTCTTTCTGGAAGTTTGATCATTGTAGAGAAATTTTGTTTTCTGTAGATTACAATTGTTGTTCTGCAAATTTTAATCATTTTCATCATGACTCCGTCAATCTTAGCAATGGTAGATCAGTTGATTCCAGAGAAAGATTATCATTTTTGCAAAAGCTCCATTTGATGAAATCGAGTAGATTTCAGTTGTTCAAAGGTGGAAGAGTGGATAATTAGTCTCCACATCATCATTTTCAATAATCAGAGAGCTTTTGGGGTCCAAAAGCTTCCCATTTGGGAGGTGTGATCAGGAGATCAAGTCTCTTGCAGAAAAATGCTCAAAAATGAAATTGCCTACAATTAGTCTAAACTAGATTGACTGAAAAGTGCTCGTCAATAAGATTCCAACGCTGCAAACGGAACTCAAATTCGTTACCGTATGGAGGAGATATTGCATTTTTAAATCGCCCAATAACCTTCAATTTTGAAGGAAAATTTCTTTTTAATACTATGTGTTGGAATCATTCTAGAGCTATTGGGAGTGTTTGCAGAGCCATCAAGGCGCTCTATCAGATAATTTACCAGCGTTGTTGGTCGTGGAGCCACCAGGGCCTAAGGAAAGAAGAGCTGTTTTGGACTATCTTCATCCAATGGAGGTGTTTGTTTAGTCATTTTATACTGATTTGAGCCTTCTGAATCTTAATTTGCAGTGTATTTTGCCATTTGAGGCTTACATACAGTTGTATTCACATTTTGAGCATTTAATCAAAGAAGAAAAAGCCTAATTAGAGGCTTTTGACCCAGCGGAGGTAGCCCAAGAGAGGGGTGAACCGCTTAAACAATTATTTGTTGTCATACTGTATAATTTTGCTGCATATTTTCAGATTCTGCTCCTTTAAACAGTAAATTTTTATAAGCAAAATTTTCCCAAGCAGGTTTAAACAGTGAACAAAACTTATTAGTTCATCTTCAAACCATTATACTTCATTTGCAGAATATGTATACTTGTCTATTCACACATTAAAGTTGGATCAATGAATACTTTGCACTTAAAACAAATACTTTCATTCATCGGATCTCAGTGATTACATTTTATTTCTTTAGGCAGAGCCTGTAGAAGGGCCAGGTAGCCTCCGGATTCATCCTTTCTTTGAAAGGTGAAATATCTGGTGAATGCCCCTACAGTCAATCTTTGTATGAGAAATACTTTGTTCTCACAATTTCAGATCAGATTCCTGAATGATCTTCATGACTGGTACACCCAAGGAAGAGGGAAAATTGCATCCATTCCATAAATAATATGATAAGGTGAAGTTCCAATAGAATTCTTTGTGGTAAGTCTATCAGCCCATAAGGCATAGAATAGCTTTTTGTTCCAGGTCTTTTTGTTTTATTGAAATAATTTTTTGATGATATTGATTAAGCTTTTGTTTGATGATTTGGCTAAACCATTACCCTGGGGATAATATGTAGTGGAATGTCCTAAGGTAATATGATATTTATGACAGAAAGAAATCATTTTCTTGGATTTGAATGCAACTGCATTGTCAGTAATAATCTTATGTGGGCATCCAAATCTTGACAAAATATTACTTTCTATAAATGAGATTATAACTGAATCAGTGGCTTTCCTAGTGGGGACAACTTCTATCCACTTGGTAAAATAATCTATAGCAATTAAAATCCATTTATGTTGGCCTGAAGATGGAGGGTGGATTTCACCAATGAAGTCTAACCCCCATTGTTGAAATGGATTTTCAGTAGATATAGGCTTGAGAGGTAAGGGTAATAGTTTTCTTTTCCCTTCAAAAATATGGCATTTTTGATAGGAGGTAATAAATTTTTTGACATCGGAAAATAAATTTGGCCAGTAGAAACCAGCTCTCAGTATTTTTTCTACTGTACTCTTCTAGTATAAGTGGCCTCCACAGTCACTTGCATGAAATTCCTCGAGAATTTTGTCAGCCTCTGATTTTAATAAACAATTTAGTAGAATCCCACTACTTTCTTTCCAATAAAGTGCAATATTTAATATACAAAACCTCATTGCTTTTTGTTTGATGAATCTGGCTTTGGTTTTAGTTAACCCAGGGGGAGCTTGTAAATTTCGAATTACACATATAATATCAGAGTACCATGGTGAGTCTAGATAGGCTTCACTGATCAATGGAGTCGCCATCTTCTCCTCGTCATCTATCTGTGCAATGAAATTTATATCTAAAGCATTGCAATTAGATTTAGCCATTAGTATGGCTAAACCCTGTCCTTTAATGAGCTTTGTTGGTTTGATTTCCAGATCATATTCAAGGATAGTGGAAATCCACTTTCCTCTCCTACCATCAAGTCCATCTTGTGTAAGAATATCTTTGACTACTGCATTAGGGACATATGCAATGATGTGGGAATGAAGTATGTAAACTCTGAAATATTTTATGGCTTTAACCAAGGCTAAAGCTTGTTTTTCCATTATATTGTATTTCAGGGGTGCATCTCTGAAGGCTTTACTAAAAAATGCAATTGGCTGTTCAAAACCTTGATTGTTTTTTTGCAGAAGAACTGCAGCTATGGTATGTTCTGAGGAAAATGAAAAGCTTGTGAAATCCTTTGTGTAATCTGGGTTGATTAAGACTGGTGCTTTTGTCAAGGCTTGTTTAATGGATTCAAAAGATTTTTTGGCCTTAATATTCCATTTTATTGCAAAGTCCTTTTTAAGCATATTGTTGAGTTCTTTTATGATTTCAGCCAGGTTAGAGATAAATCTTCTCAAAAAAATTATTTTACCCAAGAATACTTGAAGTTCTTTTATGTTCCTTGGTGGTTGAATGTTCAAAATATCTTCAATTCTTACAGGGTCTATTCTAATGCCTTCCTTGGAGATTATGTGTCCTAACAGTTTTCCTTCTTCTAGTCTGAAAAGAGTCTTTTTAGGGTTTAAGGATATACCATATTTTCTGCACTTGATAAAGACTTGTCTCAAGTGATCCAAGTGTTCATCATTTTTTTTTGAAAAGACAGTAATATCATCAAGATAGATAACTAAAAATTCATGGATTTCCTTAGCAAAGGCAATATCCATGGCCCTTTGAAATGTAGCTCCTGCACTTTTTAATCCAAAAGGAATTTTCACATACATGAAAGTACCCCATGGAGTGGTAAATGCAGTTTTAGTTTGATCATCTTTATGAACTAGAATTTGATTATAACCAGAGAAACCATCTAGTAAATAAATCCTTGAAGAACCTGCCACCCTCTGCGAAATATGGTCCATTTTAGGCAAGGGGTAGTTGTCTTTCAAAGAAGCTTTATTGAGATTTCTAAAGTCCATACACAGTCGAATTTCTCCTGTTTTCTATCGGGTGGGCACTAAATTAGAAACTCAATCAGAATACCTGACTGGTGCAATTATTTGTGCATCAAACATTATTTTAACCTCTTTTTCGATTAAAGGTAACAAAATTGGATTAATCCTTCTTAATTTTTGTTGAAAAGGTTTTTGATTTTCTTTCAAAGGAATCTTATGCTGAATAATGTCTTTGTTATAAGTTTTCAGATCTTCATAACCCCATGCAAAGAAATCTTGATATTCTTTCAAAAGTTCTATATATTTAACCTTTTCTTCTGATGGTAAGGATTTTGACATTTTGATTGTTTTTGGTTTTTCGTTTGTTCCTATGTTATACTCTTCAATATCCAACCTGACTGGTTCCATTTTTGGCCTTTTGGGCACATCATTGGAATCAAACAAGTTTTCTAAGGGAGTCAAACCTCTGGGTAAAATATTATGTTTTAAATATATCAAATCTGGTTCATCTTCCATCATTTCCTCTATATCTACTTTTTCCAAATCATCTATGTCACTCTGAGTAAATATAGTAGGTCTATCAAAAGTATGCACATCTAAATCATCTATTTGACAAAAAAATGAATCTATATTACAAGATTAATCTATATTACAATCATTATCAATTTGGCAATTCTGAAACTCTCCTTCATTATTCAAAAAGTGATATATCTGTTCATCTTCCAAGAAAATTTCCCAGTATTTTACATTATTTGGGACAATTGGTCTGTGTTTGATTTCAACAGTGTATTTTTGTATTGGTGAAAATGGTAGATTACAAGTGCTGGCAAATGTTGCTAAAGAATGGGCTTGTAAATTCTGTTTCCTAGGAATAATGGCAAACTTGCTTTCTAACAAATCTTCAACCAAATCTTTTGCTATGTCCCTGTATCTGGCCAATCTGGGATTGTGGACAGAGTATTCTGCATTTATTTTTTTGATAACTAACTCCGAATCTCCCATTATTAGTATTATTTGACCTCCCAATTTTCTAATGATTTGAAGACCCAAGATTAAAGCCTCATATTCAGCCATGTTATTGGTGCATTTGAAATTCAATCTAAAGGCATGCCCTTGGGAATGGCTAGTTTCAATATTGGTTATCCATACACCAGCTCTAGCTCCTGATTTATTTACTGAACCATCAAAATCTAAATGCCATAAAACTTCATGACCAATGTAATCATCCATTATTTTAGGTTTTACATCAGTGAGTTCAATTTGAATATTATTATGATCAGAATTACAAAGAATAAAGGAGTCAAGATCAGTCGGAGTTGAATAGATTGGGTAATTGGTAGGTCTTTCGACGCTGCTAATCATAAACTTCATTAAGGTTTCTCTGTAAAGTTTTTGGGCTGTCCAAATACCAAGATAGTGGAATAACTCATGTCAAGTTGTAGAGATCCCTGCAACTTTGCTCCCCATGAGCAAGAAATAAGCATGCCATACTTTGGTGGGATATTAGCTACCACAACATCCATGATCATGCTTTTACCAGGATATTGGACCAAGTTCACACATAAATCCTTAATCAATCCTATGCATTGAACTTTAATTGAATCAAAAGAGAATAAATCTTTGTATGGCCAGGTTATGTCTAGATTTAGAGTTTCCATTATTTCTTTGAGCATTAGATTATGGGAAGCTCTAGTATCTAGCATTGCATTATGGAATTCTGATCATGGATAGTAAGACTTAAGTAAAATAGAGGGACTGACCCATCTGAATGCTTACCATCTACATTTGGACCAAATATTAATTCAGGTCTATGATCACTCATATTAATTGTATCCTCATTTTCACTTACATTCAATGTTTCAGTAATAATAGATATATACAAGTCATTTTTAGCCAATTCAGTTAAAGGAATGGCTATCTTTAACTTAGATATTTCTGATTGAAAATTGAATGTTGACTGATATTTGATAGCTTGAATTAATTAATCTTTTGGGGCTATTGTTTGGGATGATTTTTATTGAGTTTCA